>PVLA01018467.1:0-14468 GCA_004027455.1 Hydrochoerus hydrochaeris
TTGCAGCCTCCCTGTTTGAATGTCCACCTTGTATGCTTTAATTTTGTAACTTGAACAACTATGTCTAAGAAGACAATATGTAATTTTTCAACTAGTGATTTCTTACTGTTTTTTCTGAAATTCTTTTTCAGAATTTTTTTTCTTTTTTATCTTTAAATAATATTTTAAAAAAGCAATGTTTGTTTATCAAAATATTTCTGTCCTGAATATATGAAAAACCACAATAAATCAATAAGAAAAATCAGCAAGTACTTTAAACTGATGGGTAGCAGACTTAAAAGGGAGTATATTATATAATGTATAAATGTATGGAATACTCTTCAGCACCATTAATAACTAAAAAGCTACTTTAAATCCATATTTTAATATTATACAGCACCAGATTGGTTATTTCTGTCTCAAAATAGACTGAATCAAGTGCCTATAAGAGTACAAAATAAATAGAACTCTCCAGTACTGCTGGTATGTATGCAAACAATCACTTTAAGAAACAGGTGTCATTGTCCACTGAGTTTGAAGATGTATACAAACTTTGACCCAGAAGTCCCACTTCCATTTATATAGGTAATAGGTGTTCATGTTTTTGAGTACCAGAGACACATGCAAAGCTGTTCACAGTACATTGAAACAGTGTTCACACTATTAGTAATAGATAGAAAATGTTAATACCACTAATATTCATCAATGGCAAACATGGTAGATAAACTATGACATTTTAATCTAAAGGAACTTTCCTTGAATTTCTTATACTTATCAACAACAGTTGCTCACAAGTGCAAGTCTGAAAAGCAACAATGAAAGACATCAAACATGTGCCCACATGTCTACCAGTCACCATTAAGAACTGTAACCAGTGTGGGCCAACAGAAGCAATTATCCAAGCCCCTACATACCTGCTGCCACTGAGGTAGTCACTGTGTAGCTACATGTATCTGGTGAAGCCTTCCCCCCATCCCACTGCCTTCCTGGGAATCTAGATTAGCAGATACCCAGGTACCTGGTCCATTCCCTCACACTGTAGATGGGCAGCAAATTCAGGAAGCACCTGGGATGCCACAGCTGGCTCATCTGAAAGAACACAGGAAAATGTCAAGACAAAGGATCAAAAGGCAATTTCAGACCTCTAGCACACACAGAATGAGTCTAAGAGACATAGACATGGAATAGATTGGAGGTCAAGCACCTAAAATTTCTGCAAGGATACTGACAAGTAAAGAAACTACTTCTTGAGACTGCAAAAGTAATCAGATCAGAAATAATATCTCAAAAAAAGAAGTGACAAACATAATGAAGGAATTTCTGAGTGGATCTAAAGAAGACATAGATTAAAAAAAAGGGCATAGGAAAATGATGGACACCCTAAATGAACAATTTAGGAAAGAGAATGCAAGACACAGATTCAAGGAGATATCTAGGAAATTAAAAACTCATTTAAAAGATAGCAAAAACTCTTAAAAGAAACTGAAGATGGACTTCCAAACTTTGAAGACAGGGTGACAGCTAGCAATTGTGAAAGGAAGTATCTCTTAATCATAACAAGGAACCAGGAAATAACAGTTCATTGGCTGCAAGATGACACAAAGAAAAATAATTTAAGGATGGTAGATGTCAGTAAAAAAGGAAAAGGGTCAACAAAATGACATAAAAAGTCTAGTTACAGAAGAAATAGCAGAAAACTGCCCAAGCATGGGTAAAAAAAACCTTGAAAAAGAGATAAATGAAGCATACAGAACTCCAACTAGCCATAACAAAATTCAATCTACACCCAGACATATAATAATCAAGATCCCAGAAATTCAGCACAAGAACACAATATTAAAAGCTGTTAGAGAAAAGAAACAGATCACCTATAAAAGAAAACTCATCAAAATCACAGAAGACTTGTTAACACAAATCACCAAATCAAGACGAGCTTGAAGTGAGGTGTTTCAAGTCCTGAAAGAAAACAACGTCCAACCCAGAGTGATATACCTGGCAAAACTATCTTTCAAAATCAATGGACAAATAAAGTACTCCTATGAAAAAGAACAACTGAAGGGATTCATGACTACCAATCCAACTCTATGAAGAGTGCTAAAGGGTATTCGAGAGAGAGATAAAGATGACAATGGTTCCAGGAATAGCAGTAGAGTGGGATCACTGAGCAAGGTAGGCAATTGAATGGAGGGAAAAATGGGGGCCAATGGCAGGAGGATAGCATGGCAGAGATGAACCATTGTATGTCTGTCATAACCATTGATGCAGATGGCCTCAGTTCATCAATAAGAAGAAACATGGGCAGAGTAGATCAGGAGACAGGATCCATCAATATGCTGTATACAAGAAATACATTTGAATTGAAAGGAAATTCATGGAATGAACTTCAGAGGAGAGAAGACAATGCTCCATGAAATAGGGACCCAGAAAAAAAGCAGAGATAACTTTCCCATCAACTGCAGGATGGATAAGAAAGATATGGTATTTTTATACAATGAAAACCTACTCAGCTATAAAGAAAGATGACCTCGAGACTCTTGTAGGTCAATGGATACAACTTGAGATCGTACTTATGGGTGAAATGGTTTGGACTCATATGGGTGAACATTAGGTTGTCTCCCTAGTGTAAAAAACTGAAGAAGTTAAGGAATCCAAATTGTACAATAGATATCATGAAAATGAAAGGGGAAAAAATGTCTAAAAAGGTAAGGTGATAGCCATTGTTAATTTTCTATTATCTTGTTTTGAAGCCCTATATCATTTTCATTGTTTGGTTTGGTTTTATTCTGTTTTGTTTTGTTTGATTTTGTTATATCTGATGGCCTGGGCAGCTATTTTAAAGATAACAATATGTATTATGGTAACAATTGTTGATTTCCTATTATCTGGTTTTGAGGTACTATATCAGTTTCATTGTGTTGTTTTGATTGGCTTTATTCTGTTCAATTTTATTTGATTTTATTATGTCTGATAGTATGGGAAACTACTTCAAAGATAACAAAGAGGCATTGTGGTAGCAACTGTTGATATCCTATTATCTTGCTTTGAAATTCTGTATTGCTTTTACTGCTTTGTTTTGATTGGCTTTATTTCTGTTTCATTTTGTTTGGTTTTATTTTTTTTAAATAAAAAAATAAAAGGAAGACATCCAATATAAAAGAAAGAGGGCTGTATGATTCCATTGATACAGATCTTATATAAAGATAGAAGAGGTTACAGTATGAGAAAAGTTCATGATTGGAAGAAAGTGAAATAGGGGTGGTTATGTTCAATTTTTTTACCTGTATGATGGTTATATGAATATTTTATTACATAAAAATTAAAAAGGATATAACATATACAAATATGTGAATGTACATGTAAGGAGACCACCTTTCTCACTCTCCTCCACCCCAGCCCTATCTGCCTCATCCTTACCTGGAACCTTATCCCTTCTCTTTTCTTTCAAATGCTTCCACCTCACAGAAGCTGCAATAACCTTGATGACAGTGACCCTTTCTGAGCATGTGATACCACAACTATACTTCTATAATCATGGGCCTAGAAAATAGCAAGATCCTAAGAAACCTTACAAAGTGACATCTGTTACTTTAAAAATGAGTTCCTGGCCCATGAATTGTCTTTGACACTTGTAGGTCAGATGCCAAGTATGGCATCACTTCATGAGTTGGTTGTTTCTTACTAAGGATTTCCATTGACCAGGCTGATAAGAGACATTTGCTGAGAGTCAGAAGAAGAGAGAGGTTGTAAATTCAGATGCTGAAGTGAGATTGCCTGCATTCAGATGCCAACTCCAACACTCACTGATTGTGCAGCCTTGAGGTAAGTACAGATCTTGGGAGGCTATATTTCCTTCTTTGTAAAATGGTGCTATCAACAGGTAATAGTATTGTGAAAGACTATTGTGATGATTAAATGGTTTAACACACATCAAGTGCTTGGAATAAAATCTGGTACTTAGGAAGTACTCAATAAATGTTAACTTTCATTTTAAATTAATTCAAAAAGTAATTTATTGGTTCATAATAACAAATATAACTATATACCAATAAACTCTAGCTAGTCTAGTTTCTGTAAGATAAACAGGAACAAAGACAAAAGTGACTGTTTTTTACAGGTTTTTAACAATGGGAAGCAATTGAGCACAATGGTTGAGAACTTGGTTACTTAATCCTGGATCCAGGACTTTTTAACTGGGTAACCTTGGACAATTTACCTAACTCCTCTAAAACTTGGTTTCCTCATCTGTTAAACAGAGATGGTGACAGGCTGTTTCTCATAGGCATGTTGTAAAGATTAATGGAAAGAGCCCACACTAGGTTTCTCATCATGCCTAGAATATGAAATTATTCAATACACAGTCACTCTTTTGCTAATATTTGTCTACAGCCCAGTATTGATTTCACAAAATTCAGCAGACTCATAAATGATATTCATAGAGCCTGGATTACTGTAAAAGCCATGCTGTCCTGTAGGACAAAGGCAGGTACAGATTGGGAAAGGTCTTAAATTTTGAGACCCTTGCAAATTTAACATCAGTCAGACTGATAAGGAAATATCAGTTTCCCCCATATCGAAGGATCAACAGAAAATATGGGGATGATTTGGCAAAATTTAAAGAGTTGTCCAATGCTAAACACCATAAAAGGGATAATAAACAGTTTCTACCTTAATTTAAGAAGTAACACATAGTGAAAGGACTCCAAAATAGAATAAACTGAGATTCTGAAGCTGCTATTTAAGGGTTCTAATAACTTTTCTCTGGCATTGCCCTAGGTGTGAAATGAAAGATGTAAGTCTCCTTCCAGCAAGAGATTCTACAGAACTGGCAGAGAGAAGGCAGTCACAGTACTGCAGCATCTCACTCTTGGAAGAAGAGAATTAGGGTAAGCAATGAGCACAAAGCAAGTAAGAAGTTGCTCCACAGACATTACGTGCTTCTCTCCATCCCATCCATGACAACCGTTAGATTTTCAACTAAGTACTGAGTACTGAGATCCAAGTACTTCAAGAATCTCACTTTCATTTTCCATGTATCTGTACTTGGACTCATTAGAGACCTAGAACATGATTTTCTCCCACACTTGGAAAGCATTGTATCCACCAGTCATCTGCAAGATATAAATACTGAACTTTAAGGCAAACAACAGACTCTCAAAGGACACTGAAAGAAAGTATATTTGACCTGGAGTCACAAATCCAGAATTCATGATACATCCCTTTCCTAAGCAGGAATAACTGAGAAGGCCTCATAGAAACAATAGCTGTGCATTTTGGAGACGGAATACTAGAACTGGCTGACACCTTCATTCCACTACTCATCTTCTAGTAGGATAGAAATTGGGATGCAAAGCACTCCAAAAGGACCATATGTTAGTTAAGATCCTTAGTCATTTGCACTTAATGTCAGTAAGTGTCAGAACTTTTTGTGAGCATATGTTACCTTTTCAAGGAGAAAAAACACACTGAATTGAAATGCTGTTAATATCAGTGTATTAGCTTTCCCATCGCTGGACACAATACACAACACCACAACTTAAAAGAGGGGTTTCATTTGGGTCACAGTTTCACTCTATGGTCAGCTGGCTACAAGGTATGAAAGCCATGGAAGAAGGGCATAGTCCTTGGAGACCAGAAAGCAGAGCCAGGGAAGAGTGCCAGAGATGATGGGGTGAGGGACCAAACATAGAACACATGGTCATACTCAGACATACTTACTGGTATGATCCACCAGTCCCACAGGTGGATCTCACACCTAATAAATTTGATACCATACCCTAACCTCCTGATTTTAAAGTGAAAACTTTCAGTTTTTGTCCATTTAGTATAATGTTGGCTATTGGTTTGTCATAGACAGCCTTTATAAGGTTGAGGTAGACACCGTGTATTCCAACATTCTGAAGGGTTTTTATAATGAGTATGTGTTGGACTTTGTCAAAAGCTTTTTCTGCATCTATTAATATGACCATGTGGTTTTTGTTTTTGGCTCTCTTGATGTGGTGCATTACATTTATTGATTTGCGGATGTTAAACCATCCTTGCATTCCTGGAAGGAACCCTACTTGGTCATGAAGTATAATCTTCTTGATGATTTGCTGCATTCTATTTGCCAGTATTTTGTTGAGAATCTTTGCATCAATGTTCATTAGTGAGATTGGCCTATAGTTCTCTTTTTTGGTTGAATCTTTCTCTGGTTTTGGTATCAGAGTAATACTTGCCTCCAGGAATGATTTAGAGAGGATTGCTTTCTCCTCAATTTCATTGAAGAGTTTAAGGAGTATTGGCATCAAATCTTCTCTAAATTTCTTGTAGACTTCAGATGTGAATCCATCAGGACCTGGGCTTTTCTTTGTTGGTAAGTTTTTAATTACATTTTCAATTTCAATAGCTGATATTAGGTTGCTCAAAATTGCTATATCTTCTTGGTTGAGCTTTGGTAGTTCATACGTTTCTAGAAATTTGTCCATTTCCTCTGTATTTTCCACTCTATGTGAATAGAGATTTTCAAAGTAGGTATTCATGATCTTTTGAATTTTCTTGGGATCTGTAGTAATTTCTCCCTTTTCAGTTCTCATTGCATGAATTTGGGTTTTTTTCTTTCTTTTGATAAGGTTAGCCAGGGGTTGGTGAATTTTCTTTATTCTCTCAAAAAACAGCTTTTTGATTCATTAATTCTTTGCATTGTTTTTTTTTTAGTTTCAATTGCATTGATTTCTGCTCTAATCTTTACAATTTCCTCTCTTCTGTGAGCTTTGGGTTAGCTTGCTCTTCTTTTTCTAGAATCTTGAGATGGAGCATTAGGTTGTTTATTTGTGTTCATTCTATTTTCTTGATATGACAATTTATTGCTATATATTTCCCTCTTAAGACTTCTTTCATTGCATCCCAGCGATTACAGTATGTTTTTTTTTATATTTTCATTGAATTTTAGGTATTGCTTTATTTCTCTTTAAGTTCATCTGTAGCCCACTGGTTGTTCAAAAGGCTGTTATTTAATTTCCATGTATTTATGCAGGCATTACAATTTCTTTTGCCATTAATTTCCAATTTCATTGCACTATGGTCAGATATTATGCATGGTATGATTTCAATATCTTTGCATTTACTTAAGAATGTTTTATGGGATAATATATGGTCTATTTTGGAGAATGTCCCATGTGCAGCTGAGAAGAATGTGTATTCTGATGTGGTTGGGTGGAACACTCTGTAAACATCTACTAAGTCCAATTGCTCACAGGTATGATTCAGTTCTGTTATTTCTTTGCTGACTTTTTGTCTAGTAGATTTATCTCTTTGTGACAATGGGCTGTTAAGTTCCCCTGTTATAATTGTGTTCTTGTGTATTTGGTTTTTCATGTCCATTAGTATCTGTCTTATATATTTGGGTGCTCCTGTGTTTGGTGCATATATATTTATAATTCTTAGTTCTTCATCTTGAATTTTTCCACTAAGTATGTAGTGACCTTCTCTATCTTTTTTAATCATTTTAGGTTTGAAGTTCATGTTGGCTGCAAATAGAATAGCTACCCCTTTTTTTTTCTGGGTTCCTGTTGCATGGAATACTGTTTTCCATTCTTTGTCTTTTAATCTATGAGTTTCCTTTTAGGTCAGATGTGTTTCTTGTATACAGCATATTGTGCAATCCTGTTTTTTGATCCATTCTGTCAATTTATTTCTTTTTATAGGTGAATTGAGGCCATTTATATTTATGGATATCACTGATATGTACTCGCTGGGCTTTGTCATGTTATGTTCCAGTTGTTTCTGCTTTCCCCCTTATTTAATTGCTTATCCTACCTGGTGGTTTCTTTCTGTTGTTGTTTTGGGGATTGTGGTCATTTTTATCTCTGTCTATTATGTCTTTCAGTTCTCTTTCTAGGGTTGGTTTGGTGGATGTGAATTTCTTTAGTTGTTCTTTGTAATGGAAGTATTTTGTTTCCCCATTAAATTTGAATGAAAGTTTTGCTGGGTACATCAGTCTGGGTTGAAGGTTGTTTTCTTTCATGGCTTGAAATACCTCACTCCAAGCTCTTCTTGACTTGAGGGTTTTTGCTGAAAAGTCTGCCGTGATTCTAATGGGCTTTCCTTGATAAGTGAGTTGTGTCTTTTCTCTGACAGGTTTTAGTATTCTGTTTTTATGCTGTATGTCTGAGATCTTAATTATTATGTTTCTAGGTGTGGATTTATGTTGATTGTGACTGTTTGGTGTTCTATATGCCTCACTTATCTGCATGTCATATTCTTTCCCCATGTTTGGGAAATTTTCTGCTATTATTTCTGCAAATACCTTACGTATGTCATTTGCCTGGACTCCTGTATCTTCGCTAATGCCCATTATTCTTATATTGTTGCTCTTGGCATCATCATGGAGCTTCTGGATTGTCATTTCATGCTGCTTTGTTATTTTTTAAAGTTCTATCCTTTCTTGATCACTAATTGTGATCCTGTCCTCAAGATCCAAAATCCTATCTTCAGCTTCCTTTAGGCAGTTTTGCACACTTTCAATAGAATTTTTTGTTTCTTGGATGTCTTTTTGAGTTTGTTTTATGAATTCTGCTTGTTTTCTATATTGTTCATTCAAGGTTTCAGTCAATTTCCCATGCTCATGTACTGTTTTCTGTATTTCTTCTTTAACTGAATTCAACAACTCCTTTACTAAAGTTGTTGTTTCTATCTTTACATGGGAGAGTACTTCTAATTTGATTTCCTCTATGGCCTGATGGAGTTTTTTTTTTTTTTTTTCTCACTACCTTTTTAGAGGTACCAGGTGTGTTACTTTTGGGGTCCTCTATTTGAATGTCTCCTGTACTTGCTTCTGGTGAACTATGTTTGAGACTTCATTTTGCTTTTTCATTTTGTCATTTTCACTCTGCCTGATGTTTTCTATGTGTAGGAGGGGATCACACACACTCTTTTCAGACTCACCAAGGTCTTACAGTTAGTTGGAAGGAGTTTTACTATTGGCCCTATTTATCCACTGTGCACCTCTATTTTAGGGGCATACTCACCACACTGACACAGTTAATCCACTGCAGTCCAAGGTTCACCACCTGGGAGCAAAGTTCCAAATTTTTCATACTGAGTGGAGCCTGATGAGGTCTTCTGATGCTCCAGGTGGGAAGGCAGGCCTAGCAGAAGCAGTTCAGGGCAGTTTTCATTCTGGGGCAGGATTCCAAGATGTTCCAACTGGCAGGGTGCACCCACAGGGGAGGTTCCAGGCAGCTTATGCCTGAGGCAGTCTTCCTAGATGCTCCGGGTGGCAGGGCTGGCCCAGGGAGGAGGTTCCAGGCTAATTTTTATTTGATAAACTCTTTCCATTTCACTAAATATTTTGCTTTTAAAAAATTTTAAGACAAACATATATTCATTTCTCCACCTTTCTTTTTAGAATGCTGAGTGCTAAGTTAGTTAAACCTCACTTGATAAAATATCTTACGCATTTTGAAATCAGTTGAATTTACCAAATTGTATTATTTTCACTGCTTTCATAGTGTTAACATTCTTAACAGGTATTTCATTATTTCTTACCAAGCTTTGTAATAAAACAAGTGTCAGTGTCTAACTAAATGCAAGCAAGTTCCACTCAGGAAAATCAGAACATTTCATAACTCTCCTGTGAATTATTCTACAAAGGTGTTTCCAATTACATTTAAGTTTTAGGAGTTATTTGTACAAATTTTTAAAATGTGATTTTCTAGTTGTAATCTCTTTAGCCTGCTTGAATTTCTGCTACAGACTTTCAAATTTTTTTTCATTGGTTAAAATTTAAATAAGCTGAGCATGCTTGCACAAGCCTGTAATCCTACTTACTCAGGAAGCTGAGGCAGCAAGATGGAAAGTTCAAGGTCCAGTTTAGGTAAAGTAGTGAGATTCTGTCTCAAAATAAAAGTATCTCAGTGGTAGAGTGCTTGGTCAGAATGTGTGACACCATAAGACTTCAGTACCCCACCACCACCAAGAAGAGAAAATTGGGTTGGAATGCTATTTTATAAATATTAGCACACTGCTGGTGATTTGTGGGCTTCAGCCTGGCCTTGTGTGTCCAGATGACTATTCTTCTCTGGGGTTCAGGTAGCATCATTCCCTGTGTCTTCACTTATCCACTCACACCCTAGCCAGGGTGAACTCTCACAAAAAGAGAATTCATCATTTATCTGGGCCCTCAGAATTCACTGATGTATTTTTCAGTGAACAGCCTGTGGATCAAACCTTGCTAACCACTCCCTCTCTCTACTATCCAATACCACCAATACTGTTTGATTATAATCTTGGAGCTTTAGGAAAGAAATTAAGTTGCAATTATAAATAAATATTTTTCAGGAAATAATTTTCTCCTACATCTTGTTATTTAAGGAGCAGGTTAGCTGCAAACATGCATTTCCCATTTATACAGGGTTGGATCTTTATATGGTGTGATTTAGTTTATGTATGGTCTTCATTGACACTTGCTGTTCCAAATAAAACTCCTGAGAAGACTATTAAATACTTTATTAAATAATCAGGAAAGAAAATAACCAAGCAAACCTTCAGAGCTCAAGAGGGTCTCTAATCTATGAATTTACTTAAGTGAGAAGAGTTAATAAGAAAGCATTCATTTTTGTTACAGTTTATCTCTGCAGAGTAGAACATGGAGGCACCATCTGATCTTTCATAGCCCTGAGATCCTAGACTCAGAAATCTGGAATTTAAACACAGCTAAATCTTATGTGCATCCTTGGCTTTATATTCCTAGATTTTCTTGTTCTGAAGACTCTAAGAAGACCACTGACTGATCATCCCTGCTCAAGTGGATCTAAATGCCATAGGTGGTTACAATGAGCCATGGTTCCTGTGGTGGAGGTTTCAAACATGGCTTTAGAGGCACATGGTGTATTGTCCTCTAGTTCCTCCATAATTTTAGATAAAAAGCAGTGAGGAAAAATGTTTACTTGCTTGTCAATCTATCTACTATCAAAAAGTTAGGAGATTATATCCACTGAGATATCATACATTTTGGTTAATGGCCGATATCATATACTTTGGTTAATGGCCTAAGTGGATGGTTCCTGTGCTCATCAAAATAGCATCCGTCAATTCTGACAAAAAGATGAACTGTATCTGTGTGCCTCCTGTGATGCTAAAAGTAATTATGAGGATCTTAGCATTTTTTGGTATCTTATGAGCTCCTGGTGAGCATAGTTAAATCATTAAGTTAAGAACACATTTTTTTTTATGCCACAACAAATTTCTCACTGATGTTCTGACTGCTGCTACATGTTGGTCGGGAGTCCTGAAAATAGGAAATCTGAATTATTTTTTCTTTATGTAAGATCATTTACATGCAACAAAGTGTATAGGTTTGGGGCCAGCAGTATAAGTGGCTGCCTGACAAGTGTGAGATCATGAGTTTGATCTCTGGTACCAAAATTTTTTTTAAAAAGTGCATATGCTTGAAGTATACATCTGATGGGCTTTGACAAATGTATATATCTATGTAACCATAATGCTGATGAAGATATAAAACATTTCTATTGCTGCTCAAAATTCTCTTATATCCTTTCAGTTCCTCTTCTACCACCACTCAGAGGCAACCACCACCTTAATTCCATTACCATAGGCCTTTTAGGAGATTATTATGCAAATGAATATTACAAATAAATGCTTATTACTAATAAAATATTGAACAAATTTTTCCTTTGTCACTTCTTTGGATTACTTAGGTCACTTACACTACTGCAAGCTCCTTAGGTGGCATTCAATGGCTGCCATTGGCATTAGGATGAAGACAATTTCAATGACTCCAGGTTTGGTGAGATCAACAGCCATGTTCTTTGTAGGATTAAGATTCACCCCTTGGATAGTATGGAAAAAAGGAAGAAAGAAGATCTTGAAAATAATGATTTGCCAGGGAGCTCATTTGGCTTCAGTCAAATCTTTTTTCCCCTCTAAGGAAAATTGTGTGGGCTTATTTCTTGGAAATGCCAGCATAGCTGAGAACACTGGGGAAATTAAAAGACTGAATAGGATGGATTTCTTTGGAAAAATCAGTATGAGTATTCAGAGTGGCATGGCTTATTTATTAATTTGTGTGCTAGGGGAGGATTATCTACCTCAGACTTATCTATTGCTCTGTGGCTGTGGTTTTTAAACATGGAACACTTTTGCATCGCACAAAGCAAGTTCAAATGGAATCTAAAACTTGGTAACTGTAGATGCTTTGATATGACATAGAAATAAGAAAAATCAGAAATATAAATATTTCTTCACCACATTTTCTAGCCCAAAAAGGAAGTGGCTTGAAGATTATCCTACAGCCTTTTGACACAGCACCAATTGTTTCTAAGAAATGAGGTTTGTGAAGGTGTTGAGAATAATGAAAGCTGCCTAACAAGACTGATGGTTGGTGGATCCTTACCAACTGTCAAAATGGACTATGACAGAGGTGCTTTTGCCATGGAAAGAAGCTCATGTTATCTGGAATCACATCCTTCAAAACAGGACAAAATTGTGATCATCAGTGCATCTTTTGGCCCAGTTCAAGGTTGAGAGTAGTATCATCTATTAACTGAGGAAAACATGTTGGGGACTTGAAGTTACAGTGTGTCAGTTAATGACAGTATTCAGCATAGTGATCACTTTTGTTTTAATTTAATTTTCAGTTCATCTGAAGAATATTCTTCAGAGGCTGAATCAATGCTCTTACTCTTATTTGAGGAGGGGAAGAAGACCAGGTGCAGGAAAGACATACAAAGATCAAAGCGAAATATTGGTGCTCCCTAATATCTTTTCTCCCTCCCCAGTTCTGGTCAAATCAAGTACTTTTAACCAAAACTATGAGCTTCTACAAAGAGTCTGTGAAATATCCTGAGATAGTTCTCCAAAATAACTTTATTACATACATGTCATTCTAGACCAAAAAATATAGCACATGGAACATTAAAAATACAATGTCCTTTGTCCTCCTCTGGCCCTCATATTTGCTCCTAAAACTCCTGCAGAGCTGATTACTTTGGATATTTAACACAGCCAGACCAGATAGTGTATTTGAATAGTTTCTACCTGAACGCATGACCTCTTCCTGTTAGAAAATTTCTTACAAATGAAATATGTGTACTTTCCATCAAAGAAAATAAATGGCCTGTTGTTTGAAGGCAGGAATCTTTCATAGATAACTTTATACTTTTTTTTAAGAAACAGAGTTCTAATCTAGTACATTCTCATAAGTACTGTCATGGTTGATAGACCAAGGAAGCACAAGCGTAACACAACTCAAACCCAGAACCATGCTATTTTAACAATGAGCAATAGTCTATAAATCTCTTTCTAGAATCTTTTTCAGCACCTAAAAAATCTTATAAATATGAAACTGTTTTTACTATCTTTCCTATGAGCTCATGCTATGCTTCTAAATGATGAAAAATTGTGGGTATATTCATTTCTAGGTCTGTCATAGCAGATTACCACAAACTAAGTGGTTCAAAACAATAGAAATGTATTTACTCAGAATCCTGGAGGCAAAAAGATTGAAATCTAGGTCTCAGCATGGTCACATTCCCTCCAAAGGCTCTGGAGAACAATCCTTCTGGGCCTCTCCTACCTTACAGTGGTTCTGGCCATCCTTGGCATCCCTTGATTTACTGCACTTTAACTCCACGCTAGGGTTCCACCTTCACATGGTTTCCTCCCTGGAGCTATATCTCTCTGTGTTTCTTCTCTTCCTATAAGTGCACCAGTCACATAAGATTTGGGGTTCACTCTAATTCAGTGAGACTTAACTTTGGCTTAACTAACTGCTTCTGAAAAGACTGTTTCCCAATAAGATCACAGTCACAATGACAGACTGAATGCTTATGTGTTTGCAAAATTTATTGAAATCCTAACCTCCAGTGTAATGCTGTTAGAAAATAGTGTCTTTGGAAGGAAATTAGGCCAGGACATGAAGTATTCATGACTTGGACCAGTCCCTTGTCAAGAAGCCGTCACCTCCTATGAGCCCTCTGAGGGTACAATGAGGATGTGTCAGCCTACAGCCCCAGAGCTCCGCCAGGCTGACAACCTGGTCTCAAACTTGTGCCCTAGAAAAACTAATTTCTATCATTTATCTAATTTCTATTGTCACCCAGTCCATGGTATTTGTTATGGCAACCTAAATGTACAAATAAGGCAAATGGTTACTTGAGATTAGGACTTTGACACATTTTGGAAAGACACAACTCGAGTCATTATAGCAGATTATTCTTGCATCATGATTCCAGTAATTCTCAAGTCTGAACATACATAAGAATCACTCAAGGGAATGTTAAAGACAAAAGCACTAAAAACTCCCTATGACTCTAAGTCAAGTTTAAAAATTAGGAGGAAGCCTGAACATTCATATATTTCAAAGCTCCCCAGAAACTCTCATATGCAGCCAATGTCAATAACCCTTACAGCACCGAGGAATGTATGTAGAAAGACAAGAAAAACTTTTAAAATGGCTTTAAAAATGATCTCCTTTTTCCAAAATATGTTCC
>PVLA01018468.1:0-14446 GCA_004027455.1 Hydrochoerus hydrochaeris
GTCCACAGTCCTAGGTTTGTCTAGATTTGGCAGAATCCGGCTGCTCCAAGAAATTATCTATGTTCCTTTTTACAGGCAAGCCATGGAATGGAACAGGAGACTTCTTTTAATACCTAGGCTTAAGATTTGCATTATATTTTCTAAGTGAAAACCTAAGTATTTGAACTTTTCATTTACAGATTAGAGACTTTTTCCAGGAGGTCTTCTATCCAGTATCACATGAGTGATGGAGTAGTGCATCGCTTCCCCCAACAGTCCTGTCTAGAGGGAACACCAAGCAGTTAGTCATCAACATAGTGCAGGAGTGATCACTTCAGTATTCTTTGTGGGAATATGGCCAAATCAGCAACCATAGTTTCCACAAACAATACAAGAGGAATATTTCAGCCTTGAGGGAAATGAGTGTCATGTTTTTCCCCTTTTGTTCTGTGTCAGGGTCTTTCCTTTCAAAGATGAAAAGGTGTCCACTGACAGAGACCATTCTCAGGAGAAAACCTCATTTTAGATCTAGGCAGGTGAACCATGTGACATAAGGAAAAAGCAGGCCAAGGAGCTTATATGTATTTGGTACTGTTGCATGTAAAATCAGAGTAGCTACATTAACTGAATGGAGATCTTGCACTGATTGATTGTCTCGCCTGGATTTTTTTATGGGGAAGTATCTTAGCTACCTTTTACTCATCGCTGAAACAAAATACCTGATGCCCAAAGTTGGGAAAGGAAAGGTTTATTTCTTACAGGTTTTGAGGTTTCAGTCCAAACTCAGTTGGCTTCAAAGCAAGGTGTCATGGCAGGGCCATAGTACGTGGCAGCTGCAAACAGCAAGGTGGAAACCTCCAAGAGAGAGAGACACGCCTTCTTTCAGCCATTACATTGTATGCTGGCTGCATTCCCAGAGGGGTGTAGCTCTGACACCATCAACACAAGGCCTAGTCAGTGAATCAATCACAAATGCACAATGTAAATGCTGGAGGCCTGGGGACCACTGACATGAAGCATGACAGAATTAATGGGATATTCCAGAGTGATTGAAAATCTATTAAGTTCCAAATTGTTTCAGGTGGGCAGTTAGGGCCTGAATGCTGAGCTGGCCTGCCCTAGACATAAGATTTTGTTTTATGGCAATCAGAGTGGCAGTAGGCTTGAGGACAGTAGAGATGGGGGCATGGCTTGTAGCAAGGTCCAGAGGTCAATCTTCAGTCATACACCTAGGGTTTAAGTTTTTAAAGTTTCTACATCTTTTTCTGCCATATGATTAGTTTGATAAAATTGCCACTGTTCTTCATATGGAAATTTAAAGTCAATATCAAGTCTGTAGCCTCAGGTTGGAAAGAAAGAGAGGCTTTTTGTCTGACTGAATGTTATGGTGGTTATCATTTTAGGTAAAATAATGCATCCCAGAAGGGGTATAGCCTTCAGGCATGTATAAGGACTGGTACTTGGTGAGATGCTCTCCAATTTTACAAATCTTACTTAAGCAAAATTCTATGTTAAGAAAGTATTCTGTGGTCTCAACTACCTGCATTTTCCTTGAGGTCTGGGGCACAATGATTTGGGTAACAACAGAATGTTTATCTCTACTATCTACATGAATAGAATAGGATTTTCTACTGATTTTGACAGTGACTCTGGATTCCTAGGTACCCAATGTAATGCCTTCAGATTGGTCCTACCCCTTGTCTTTGAATATCAAAAACAGAGGTTCAATTGGTGAAAAATTTAATGACTCACAACCAGTTGATATTTTCTGCAGTGAAGATATTTATCTTCCCTGTGCTTCAGTTCCTTGAGTCAGGCACATTTTTTGGGGGTCAAATCATAGGGGTTACCACTGGTCTTGAATTGAGGTCTCTTTGCCTTTTGGTTTTTGCCCTGACCTCAGTGACATGAATGACCTTTCTGGTACCCTTTGTTGAGTTCTTTCCCAAGATTGCAGCCCAAAAATGCAGTCTGATGTCATCTCCATTGTTTCTTTTCGTGTCTCAGTTTATAAAAACCTTTTGGGCCATCTGGAGCAGCTGAGAGGTGCTCATGCTTGCAAACCCATCAAATTTCTGAGTCTTTCTCCAAATGTCTGGAGCAAATTGGGTTATGAAGACCAAATTTAGCATCTGTTGATTTTCTGTGTCTGATGGATCAAATGTGGAATAGGTATAATGTGGTAAACTGAAAACTGATGATCAATATAAACACCAGCAGAAAAGAATCAGCATAGGGCTGCATGCAGATGGCCCACATGAGGATTGTTGCCAGCATGCAAAGGAGACCTCGGGAGGAAAAGTCGTTCTTGTTGATTGATGTTGTTAGTTCTCCGGGTGCCATGAGTTCTCCTATTGCTGTTGATTCTCTTGGAGGAGTTTGTTATGCATCTTTCCTGAGATTTACTTGTCAGTTCTCATATTCAGAAGAGCTCAAGATCTTGTTTTTGCTGAGAATGATTGTGGTTCCGTTTGGGGACTTCTGCTCCGTAGTTTAGTTATCACTTCCTGGCTCCAGAGGGAAAAATGGTATGCTGTTTAATCTCCACTAGAACCTTTTCACGCTGCCTTTCTGATATGAACTCAGCTGTTCTCATCAACAGAGGAGCTCGGGAAGTCAATGTCCCTGAGTAAGGTTATGGTAGTCTCATGAGAATCTTGGTCATTACTTGGAGAATTGCTTCCTGGCTCCAGTCCAGATCCTTCATCCTACTGGCACAGATCCTTCATCCTGCTGGCACACACTTTGGGCCATACACCACTGACTTTTGGCTTTCTCAGCACAAGTTTATGAAATAGAGTTGTATAAGTGAATGTTGTGCACTCTAAGCTTCCAGTTGGACTCATGGGAAGCACTATTAGGAACTCTTGGTTTTTGAGCTGAACTAATGCATATTATTGCTATGGGATCCATGGCCTTGCCTGGATTTTCTAAGTCTTCAATGTTGTCAGCTGATTTCCTGCACATTCTTTGTATTTGACTCCTTGCATGTCCATTATAAATAATACTATAAATTCTGTGTCTTGCATGTAACTTTTTTCCTTGCAATCCCTGACTAAGACAGAATTTTGTATCAGAAGAGTGTGGTCATGGCTGCCCATGTGGTTCAAGTGCCTCTAGCAATGTCTTTTGGGAAGAATTTGGGAAGGTTTGGGTTGTTTCCTGAAAGAGTATCACTGGGACACCTAAGGTTGCTGTGTAAGGTAAATTCTAGTCAGAAAGCAGAAGACCACAAGAATGACAGAAATCCTGCTGTTAAAGACCAGAATTAAGAAGTTTCTGTTTGGAGAAAGGACTTGTTGTTGTTGTTGTTGGACTCCGGATGATGTGTGTTACAGTTTGTCACAAAGTTTGTCTGCATTTTGCTTGTATCCAGGGACTTTTCCAGAGACTGAGATTAAGGGCAGTGTAATACCTGATCTACAGTAGAAATTTCAAGGCAGTCAAATGTTGAGGCAGTGGCATGACTGCTTCTAGGGTTTTAGACAGATTTATATTGTGAATCAAAAGCAGAGAGCCTAGCAGAATGACATAAAATGCACATTTGAGCAGAGAGTATGCTCCAGTAAAGCTGCTGACTACAGAGATAGCTCACAGGAGGTCTTGACTGGAGAATGAATGAGAGAATAGAAAAGATGATTTGAGGTCATCACAAGGGGAAACAAGTGTTTACCCTTTGCAGACTCCAAAGCAAAAGTGAAAGCCTTTGCTTTGAGCATAAAGGTACAGAGGACCATATTCCAGAATGGCATTGGTCACACCATGTTCCATTATGATGGCAGCCAAACTATGTGCCAGAATGACAGCAGTGGCTGCACGACATTCCAAAATGGTGGCAGCTTATAGAATGTGGTACACTGGATCAGGTTCAGGGTGGGCAGTGATCCAGGAATTTCATTGCTATAGTCAAGAGAGAAGAAAACCTGGTCACTGCTTCAGCTGGCACTGGACTTTGAGCATCCATGTGGCACTGGATTTGGGTGCATGCAGAATGAGAGAGTTTTGAGGTGAAAATGGCTTCTGCCCCATTTTCTGAAGTCCTGCAAGCCCAGGCTCTGTGACTTTGAGGGAGCAGTATGCTTCTAATAGAAATGATTTTTAATTTACAGTTTCAATGGATATTGGCTTATATATTAAAATGTAGTTGTATTATGTGTACTTCATGCAACATTTTTGCTATTGAATAGAGCTAGAAATGCATCAAAAGAGTTGATAGCCATAATACCACTTGTTGTATTAGAGGTAATAATCGGTAACACAATCCAGAGAGCAAAATACCCATTCTAAATGTTTCTTGCACTTAGTTTATGAAGTAGTAATGAGCACGGTTAATGGACAAAGTGAAACAGAGTTATTGGAGACTTTTCTTGGAGCCAATAATTAGCACAACCCTTCCTGTGTAAGGTAAGACCCTTATGAGTATTGATTCATTGAAATGAACTGCAGTTCAGCTCACAGGAACAAGCCATAACCAAAAGCTGAAAAACACTTTGACCTTCTTCAATGGGCAAATGGCCCACAAGCATGCTAATACACACCATGCAATACAATCCAGCGCTCAGATTGATAAGTACTTTACTACACTGAAACTGTGCTGCATCAAAGTGGTGCAGAGTGAGCAAAAGTACTTTTTCAAAAGTTTATGTGTCATGCAATTGCATATATACAAATTCTTCAAAAGAAAAACTTATAGAATGGGAGATAGAAACTGTGATTTCCAGGAGTGCTTCATGTGGGAAGGAGCAGGAGACAGGTGGGTGGAAGGGATGGTGGGTGAAGCATTTAAAGAAAAGGAGAAATCAATGTGCTAGTAAACTGTTGTCAACCAAGAGGGTGTAAAATTTGATATCCTGATAGTAATGCTGTACTATCTCTGCAAGGTATTCCAAGTTAAGGAAACTAGGTAAATGAATCAGGGAGCATCTCTATTCATTTCAAGTAAATGTAAATTTAGGTTAATGTTATAATTCAAATTTAAGTTTAAGAAGCATTGTAATAGATTCAAACTGCCGCTTCTATTCTCTTTGGCCTCTTACAAATTAACTTCCTCTTCCCTGTAAGTACAGTCAGTCCTTCTGGTTTTCAGTAAGGCAGTTGTAAAGAGACTCTTTCCTCCCACTTGTCCAGAGATCCCATCCTCAGCAGTTGCCTTTATGGCTGGACAGTCTCTATGGGAGTAGAGGATACACACATAGTGCAGGGTTCCTGTCAGGCCTCAGGGCTTCCCTGGTAACCCAGCAGCTTCTATGCTTTTCCTGAGGCAAAAGCAGTTAAACAAGCCAGTCTCTTTCCAATCCTTAATTTTGACGTGAGTATCAACCTGAGCTTATTCTTGACCACTGCAGGGCTCAACAGAAAGGAAGGAATCTCATTAGAAGATTCTTAGGGTAAACCTTAGATGCAAACTGTCTGTTTGGACCCCTTAAATGAAAAGGATGCTTCAGATTCAAGGTTATTTCTATTTTATGATCATGGCTGAATTGTGTAGCTGTGATTCTGTTTAAAAGTGTGGGGACATTGCTCCACCAGCAAAAACCTCTCCACTATTCTGTTATTCTATCTTCTGTCCTTTCTGTTCCACCTTTTTAAAGGAATTCCTTTTCCTTATTATCAGATAAACCTCACTGCATTAGTGAGTTTGAATTTTAAGTTCGAGTAATAAGTGTTACTACAAGTCCAATATTAACTATGCCAGACCTTTGCAGAGAAAAACTAGTCCTGATGCAGACAGAGAGAGTGACAGTTTACAGAATTTATGTATATCAGCAGCATGATCACCATGCACCCTGCTCTCTTTTCTGTCCTTAATGAAAATCTTAGATGTGTATATGACCTTTCTTTTTATGAGAGGGGTGGTGATATCCAGGAATAAATAGTAACTTGTGCAGAGGAACATGGCTACTAGGCTGCAGAAACTGGATTTAAACTCACCATGCTCTTAACCCCAGAAATGACACTACTATTACAGTGCCACTGCCTCCCTGTGGAAAACAAAAGCAATTGTACACAATGCACAGGTGGTAAAAATCTCATCTTATGGACAAGGGACCAACAGATACAACTGTCAAAGATTCTCCTTTTTATGAAACTCTACCCAGACTCTACTCAGCCTTCTTTTTATCTGGAATTTAAACTTTATCTACAACAATGTATAAACTTTCAACACAAATGACTTTATCCAACTCCATCTCAGAGGTGATCCAAGATGGCTGATTGATAGGTAGCACAATAGAAAGTATTTCTGAGAAAAACAATTCAGATGCTAGAATCTGACACCATGGACAAGACCAGATGAAAGGAGTGGAATTCTCATGACCCAGGAAGAAACTGAGGAAAAAAAATTAAAAAGTAGAAGTGTGGATTGAGCACTGAAGCTGGTCACACTCTGGTTGCTGTATTGGTTGCATCTTAGAGTCTGGTGACTCATGATTGAGCTGAGGTCCTATCCCTGCTGAGAACAGGGGTTGGTGAGCTTGAGATCCTTGGCAGGAGGAGGTGCTACAACAGGGAGTGGAAATGGCAAAACAAACTGCACGGACTTTGGTGAGTGCTGGGAACTGGATTCCCCAGAGCAGGGTGAATAGGTAGATGACATACTGGATTTGGGCAGGACAGGCTTGGATCAACAACTGAAGCGGAGTCAGCTGGCTGCACCTTGCCTGAAATGCATTGGTAGGATCTGCTTGGGCTGGGCCATGCCCCTTCCAGGACATAACAGCCAGAGTAGAGGCTGTCCTGAACCTGTGACATCTTCAGGGCCCACAATAAGGTGCTGTAGACACTCACTGGTTAATTGTCTTAGAGGGGAGGGGCTGGCCCACATTGCCCCTATGTGCACCTCATAGATCAACAACAAACTGAAGAGGGCAACACTTCCCCAGCCAGTGTGCTTCAGAAAAACTGTAAGCAATACAAAAAGGTCCTGAGACCTCTACCATTCACCTCTCTGAAAGAATCCAGAACCGAGACAAGACAGAGAAACGACAAAAAGTCTCCAACCACAGACCCAGGGAAAATAAGCCCCGGAGAGGTAAATACAGAGGAGATCAAGGGCAGCAAGCATGCAATATCAGACACTGCCTCAAAGGAAATAAATACTTCCATGACCTCATCAAGGAATTTCAATCTGAAATTCTAACTCAGGGTAAGCAAAATATAAGAAGATTAATAAAAGAAAGGCTGGGTACTCCTCAAAAAGACACAAATGGAAGAATGGAGGAACCCAGTGAAAGGAAGGAAGCCTTGAATGAATAATATAAACAAAATCTAGCATACATGAAACAGATCCAAAGAGAATATCAGGAAATTAAAAACTCCATTGAAAGCTGGCAAAACTTCTTGACAGAAACTAAAGACAGACTTTCAAAACTTGAAGATAGATTTTTAATGTATGATCATGAAAGGAAGGATCTCTTAAAAATAACAAGGAACCAGGAAGTAATGAAACAAAGGCTAGAAGATGACAAGAGGATTTATAGCTTAAGAATAAAAATCATGAATGAAGAAGCAGGACAAATACAAATGAAATAAAAAAGCTATTCACAGAAATAATTAAGGAAATCTTCCCAAGCTCAGGAAATGGAAGTGATGTTCAGGTATATAAGGCATACAGAACTCAGCCAGCTACAACCAAAAGAGATCTACACCCAGAAATATAATAATCAGGATCCCAGAAATCCATCACAAGTACAGAATATTAAAACTGGTGAAAGAAATGAAACAGATCACCTATAAAAGAAAACTCATCAAAATCACAGACTTATCAATGCAAACTATCAAATCAAGAAGAGCTTGGAACAAAGTATTCCAAGCCCTGAAAGAAAATAACCTCCAACCCAGATTGATGTACAATGGAAAACTGTCTCTCAAAATTAGTGGAGAGACAGTATTTTTCCATGACAAAGAGAAACTGGGGGAGTTTGTGACCACCAATCCAACCCTGCAAAGAATATTGAAGGACTTTCTAGAGAGAGAGAAGAAAATCACCAGGATTCCAGGAGCAATGGCAGAAAGGCCCCAATGAAAGGGGCAGACAGCTGAATGAAGGAGAAAAGTAAACAACAATGACAGAAAAATAGCATACCAGTGATGAGGCAGAGAAGATTGGCAATATTTCTGTTTTGTCTTGACTGATTTTATTCAAGTCTGGTATGCTTGAGATTATCAAGTATGAGTGTAGAGGCAACTACTCTGAAGATGAAAAGATTCAATAGGATACCCACTCTGGTTTGATTATTAACTGCCTTTGAAGTCCTATAATGCTCCAATGTTTGGGTTTTTATTAGTAGTGCTATGTACTGCTATGTTTAATTATACTATGCCTGATGATATAGACAATTATATTGAAAAGAACAAGAGACATCATAGTAAATAATGTAGATCACCTAGTATTGTGATTTTATATGTCGTTTTCATTTCACGTTTTACTAGTAATTTGTTTTGTTGACTTTTTTGATTTGTTTTTCCCTCTAATACAGAAAGTATAGGTATACCTGTGGAGTCATATACATGTGTAGCACTTCTAAACAGTTTATGAGAATGGATTATAGTTACTGTAAAAAAGAGAGGAAATGAAAGTATT
The DNA here is from genome assembly GCA_004027455.1 of Hydrochoerus hydrochaeris. Lineage (NCBI taxonomy): Eukaryota > Metazoa > Chordata > Mammalia > Rodentia > Hydrochaeridae > Hydrochoerus > Hydrochoerus hydrochaeris. The sequence continues at coordinate 8,561 of PVLA01018468.1, forward strand.
CTAAAGTATATAACTGCATATATGTTTAATTGTGTAGGATTGATAACCATACAACTAAGCTTTTGTTTGATAGATGAACAAGACTGAATGCAGTCTCACTGTATAATCTCCACTTTGTATGCTTTACTTTTGTAACGAACAACTACTTCTAAGAGGAAAATATCTGATTATCAACTAGTGATTTCTTACTTTTTTTTAAATCATGCATTATTTCTACCCTCTTTCTGTTTCATTTTTTTCTTTAAATAAAAAAAATAAAATTTAGACCTTTGATTCCTTTTTTTTTTCTACTGGTGATTCAACTCATGACTTCACACTTGCCAGGCAGGTACTGTGCCACTGAGCTCTATCCCAAGCCCTTATTTTATTTTATTTTATTTTATTTTAAATGGAATAAAACAGAACAATATAATGAAACAAAACAAGACAATGAGAATGATATTGGCAAAAACAAGACAGTAGAAAATCCACACTAGTTACTAAATTGCATATTGCTATCTTCTAAATAGAAGCTCAGACTACTGGCTTAAGTCTTCAAAGTCAATCAAACAATGCAAGCCTTAAATTCTTTCTTTACTTCATTTGCTATCATCTCAGCCTGCATTCTTCCAAATCAGCCAGTTGCTTAAAGCTGGTATGTGTGTGGGGGGTATCTTTGCTCCTTGTCCAAGTGATGGCTGACACTTCCTGCTTCTCTCCTGACTGTCCTGGTTACTGCTGGCACATCAGAGGATGCTGCTGCTTCCTGATTCACTTCCCCTGATTTTACTTTAAGGACATCTTGAAACATATTGGTCTAGATTCATTACATGTGGATACCATGTGGATGCATGTGAATAATCAGTTTTCCCAGCACCCCTTGCTGAAGTAGCTATGTTTCCTTCAGTGTATGTTCTTGGCCCATTTACCAAAGATCAGATGGCTGACAGTGCCTGAGGTTCTGTTCCCTTGATCCACATGTCTGTTTTTGTGCCAGTAGTATGGTGTCTTATCACCATAGCTTTGTAATAGTACCTGTATTCTGCGATTGTAGTGCCATCCACTTTGTTCTTCCTACACAGGATTACTTTTGGTGGTCTGGGTATCTTGTTCCCATGATGTGCTTTCTCTAGTTTTGTTGAAGAATTCTATTAGTGTTTTCACTGAAATTTGGTTAAATATTTTTATCAGTTTGGGGGAGTTTGGCTTTTTTTTTATCAGGGATTTAACTCAATGATCTTGCTCTGGCCAGGCAGGTGCTTATTTCTCTGAGCTAAATCCCCTGCCTAAGTTTGACCCTTCTGACTATCCTAATTTTGCCTATCCAGGATCAAGGGACATCAATTTCTGGTGTCTTATTTGGTCTCTTTTTTCAGAGTACTATGATTTTCACTGTAGAGGCCTATGAGTTCCTTGGTTCGCTTAATTTCTAAGGATTTAATCTATCTTGAGGCTATTATGAAAGTACTTTTTTAAAAGCAACTTCTTTCTCAGTGATTTTATTATTGCTTTTGAGGAATGCTACTAGTTTTTGTGTTGATTTTGTATCCTTTTATGTTGCTGAATTTGTTTATTAATTCTTGTAGTCTTTTGGTGGAATATTGCTGTCTTTTATGCAATGTCATGCCATCAGGACATGATAATAATTTCACTGCTTCCTTTCCTATTCATAAGTTTTATTTCTTTCTGTGTGTTTTCATATTGAACAGGAATGGTGGCAATGGGCATCTTTGTGTTTTTCTAGATTTTAGAGGGAAAACTTTCAGTTTTTCTCCATTTAGTATGATTTTGGCAGTACATTTGTCATAAAAGACTTTTATCAGATTGACATAAGATCCTCCTATACCTATTTTCTTAAGGAGTTTTTCATGAATATATGCTTCATATTATCAAAAGCTTTTCTTGAATCTATTTAGATGATCATGTGATATTTTCCTTTGCATCTCTTTACATGATGTGTTATGTTTATTAATTTGTATAGGTTGTGCCATCCTTATACCTTTGGGATGAAGCATACCGGGTTGTTATGTATGATCTTTTTGATGACTTGTTGCCTTCTGTTTGCCAGTGTCTGTTGAGAAATTTTGTATTTGTGTCCAAAAAGTGATTGACCAGTAGTTTACTTTTTTGGTTAGATCTGTACCTGATGCTTCCTTTCAGAAATGAATTTGGAAGGACACCTTCCATTCAATTTCATTAATATTTGAGGTGTATTGACATTAGACATTCTCTGAAGTTCTTGTACAATTGAGCAGCCAATTCACTGGGACCTGGAGTATTCATAGTGGTTAGGTTTTAACTACTGCTTAAATTTCACTGCCTGTTTTGAGGTTATTCAAGGTTTCAGTATCTTCTTTGTTTGGATAGTTCATATATATCCAGGAACATGTCCATTTCTTCTGAAATCACCACTTTATTAGAATATTTGTTTTTTCAATAGCTACTAATATTATTTTGCATTTGGAAGTGTCCATTATGACTTTAACTTCTTAATTTTTAATTGCAGTGATTTTTAACTTTTCTCTGCATTTTCTGGTAAGACTGGCTAAGGGTTAGTATATTTTGTTTCTATTTTCAAAGAATCAGCTCTTTGGGCTGGGGATTTAGCTCAGTGGCATAAGTGCCTGCCTGGCAAGCACAAGGTTGTGAGTTTGATCCCCGGTACCACAGGGGAAAAAAAGACAAAGAATCAGCTCTTCTGTTCATTGATTATCTGTAAGGTTTTTTTGGTCTCTAATTTCTGCTATGATTTTTATAATTTCCTTCACTGTACTAGTTTTAAATTTGGATTGTTCTTAGTTTTCTAGAATCTTGACATGTATCACTTTGTTGTTTTGGGGGATCTCACTGTGTTTCACTGAAGTGGACATTCACAGCTGTAAACTTCCCCTGAGGATGCTTTCATTGTGTCCCATTTGTTCTAGCAAGTTGTGCTAGCATTACCACTTGATTGCAGGAATCATGTAGTTTCTTCCATGACTCATTGATTATACTAGTGCACTGTTTAATTTCCATGCATTTTCCTATTTTCTGTAGTGTTACTTTCTGTTGATTTAAAGTTTCACTGCACTATGATCTGGAAATATGCATGGGATAATTGCAGTCATTCTGCATTTACTTACCTATGCTTTATTGTCTATGTGGTCTATTTTGGAGAAAGTTCCATGCACTGTTGAGAAGAATGTGTATTCTTTCACTGTAGATATCTGTTAAGTCCATTTGTTGGAAGATTTGTTTCAACCGATACTTCTTTATGCCTTTTTGAACTAGTTGATCTATTTGTGACAGTAAGGCATTGAGGTTCCCCATTATAACTGTGCTGCTGCTGATTTGATCTTCTATGTCCAGTACTTTGTATTTTTGAAGTTGGGTGTGCCTGTGTTTTGGTTGCATATATATTTTATAAGTGTTATGTTTTCCCATTGAATTGTTCCCTTAGTCAACATATTTTTTATTTTAAAGAGAAAAAACAAAAACCAGAAAAATCAAGATGCATACAAACTTTAAAAACAACAACAAAAACAAAATGACAGCAACAACATTTAACTATATAGGTTTTCAAAACAAGATGATAGGAATTTAACAATGGTTGCTATTCTGCATATTGTTAGCTTCAATATAGTTGCTCAGCTTACCAGGTACAGGAATAAAACAAAAGAGTAAAATGGAACAAAACATTAGATTTCAAAAACAAGACAGGAGGAAATCCCCCACAGTTGCCTCATTGTTCACTGCCATCCTCCAAATAGATGCCCAGACCATAAGTCCCAGGCCTGCAAAGTCAACCAAACAACACAAGCATCAAGCTATTCCTTTCACCTCAGTTGCTTTCATCTCACCCTGACTCAGCAGAATCAGCCAGTTCCTTGCTGGGGGTGGGGGGATGATGCTGTGCACTGGCTGGCTCATGGAAAGGAGTGATTTTTCTTCTTGTTGAGTCTCCTCTTGATCCCCATGGCAGAGCCTGGCTCATGGGAAGCAGAGTTCATTTCTTTGCAATTAATTCTATATCATTTTGTTGAGAAAACAATTAAATACAAAGCTTGTGTGACAAGTTGAAGAAAATCTTAAAAGTGAAGCGATCATGGTTTACATCTGAGAAGAAATCTTTTGCTCAACGTACACTTTCAGGTATAAATTTTCATTTAATATACATGTATCTGTGTCAGATTCAGATTCTGCTTTCTTGCTTTCCAGAGATTCATGATGTTGCTGATGGATCTACCTGGAGACACAAATTTATGTATCAGTTTTATAAGTAGCATTATGAAAGTGTATACAAGAAATATTTGCAGCATAAAGTGTGAAATACTTATCTTTGGACAATGTGATAAAAAGAATGATTATGTCTTCTAAAGCTTAGAGTAACAGAAATATTAAATACAATTTTCATGCAGAGTTGTTGAGATAGTTCTAGTGAGCATACCTGAGACAATAAGAAAAGAGTGTGCAGGCTTCTGGAACAAAATTATACAACAGTACAGCAATGAGAAAACCAATATGTGATATTTAAGAAAGTCTGCAATGAGAACAATAAAAGAATGATGTTCTGGAGGCACTTACTATAGGGGCAAATTTGCTGGGCAAATGAGTTTGATACTATAATAATGAAGAGCTAATAAGGGATAATTGACAGTCATATTACCTAGAGAATATTAAAGTTCTTATAGTTTCAGATGTTTGACCCATTTTTATGTTCATTTTTCTTTATGATGAGAAAAAAGGACCTAGTTTAATTCTTCTTCCCATGCATATCCAATTTTTCCAGCACTGTTTTTTGAGGAGAGTATTCTTTCTCCAATGGATCTTTTTGGCATTTGTGTAAACAGTCACTTGACTGTTTTATTCAAGGATTAATGTCTGGTTTCTCAATTCTCTTCCATGGATCTTTGTGTAGCTTTTTGTTCCACAACCATGCTTTTTGGATTACTATAGCTTTTTAGTATGTTTTGAAGTAGCATATTATGATGCTTTGTATTTAGTTATCAGATATTTTGTGTACAAACTTGAAATTTCACTGGAAACCAAGTAAAAATGCTTCTACATGTTTTATTTCACAATTTTTTGAAAATTTCTTTTCAGTTGTTGATCTGAAATTGTATATAGAACAACTTTTTAACCTTTTTGTCTTGTATGGAGGGAGTTAATAGTATCAGAACTCATGTTTGTAGGATGTTAAATTTTCTAAACAATTATTTCACAATGACATGATCACCTTAGATAAAATGGGCCATTATTTTTGTTTCTCAGCCAGAAACAACTGAATTAATTTATTCAATTCTAACTGAAAATTTCAGCTGTACAACTAAACATTGTTATGCTTCTCATGAGACTTATAAATAAAAATATGGTCACTATAAAAAATTCTACTGTAACTAGAGGTAAAAAATATTCTCTGCTGTATAAGGCACAAATTCACTTAGTGACAGAGAGAGAAAAAAAAGCTGCAGCAGTAAATTTACTATTTCTTTCTTTTCCCATTATTTCTTTTAAATCTTGTTCAGAAACACTGACAAGAAATGTGTCAATTATCAGGGAACAAAGACAGGTGAAGAAACCTGCAGCCAGGACCATGCAACTTCCAGAGAACTGCTTCTGAGAAAGAAAGAAGTAGCAATCATAACGTGGGGGGCCAGAAGATGGGGAGAGGATTAGACACAAGAATTGGAAGGGGAAGAGGAGAGAGGAGGGATGAGAAGGAGGAAGGGCAAGAGAGAAAGGCAAAGAGAGAATGGGGGAGGAGAGATAAGGAGAAAGGAGAGAGAGGAAAGTGGTCTAGAGATATGGAGAGAGAATGGGAGAGAGGGAGAAAGAGAAAGAAAAAGAGAGAGATAAAGAGAGGGATTGAGAAACTGATTTGTACAAAGAAGTAACCAGTAAAACTGAAGAAACAAAATTGGGTAACTT
>PVLA01018469.1:0-14454 GCA_004027455.1 Hydrochoerus hydrochaeris
GGGAGGGCAGCAAATGCATCTGAAGGGGCACCTTCGCCTCGCCACAGAGGGTGCCACAGCGCTCCAGCAAGGGCAGCAGCGCCTCTTTCCTAGCTCAGGACCCGCAAGGCTCCCTCTGCCAGCCAGGACCCCCTCCCCCACCTGGCGTCCCCAGGAGCTCACTTCCCAGGTTCACTTGTCCCCCGTCAACCGGCTTCCCGTAGGTGATAGGTTCGCTCGGCACAACGCGGTGGGGTTTCAGGGACGTCTCCCCCCTCACCTCTGCGAGGGGCTCCCTCCCTCCTGCAGCCCAGAGGGAAAGCTGCCATTACCTCCTTCCAGGGCCGGATTCTGGCAAACGATGTCGCCATGGAGGACATTGAGGTCACTGCCAAAAACGGCCGCATGTACACGCTGGCTGGCGTTCTCATTCCTCCCTCCATCGTCCCCATCCTGTCCCGCCGATGCGACGAAACCAAGAGTGAAATAGTAGTGGTAAGAAAACAAGGAAAATGCGGAGAACGGGGGCCCGGACAACGCCCGACTCCTCGGGGGCCTAAGAGCCCCGACCACCCTCCCTCGGCCTGGCCGAGCCAGGGTGCATTCGGGGCTCGGGGGCACAAACCACAGGGGACAGGCCATTCCACTATCACCCCGTTACCCCATGGCTCGGGCCAGGTCAGGGGTTTTCCCGATGGGATCTAAGACCAGTCCCTCACCTCTTCCTGGCCACGCTGCTCCAGGGCCTTAGCTTTACTTATCCTAAGAAGGACTCAAACCCCACAGTGCGCTAGTGAATCAACCACCTCCCCGTTTCTCCCTGAGCTCCTACAGCCTCTAAGGACATTTCTGTTTCCACAGCAGGCTTTTTGCTTTGGTTTAGTTCGGTTTTTTGATTCAAGCAACTTTAATCAAAACACCTTAAATTCCAAAATTGCTCTACCTGCAATCTGTTTGTTCATTGGAAACCACAACCTAAAACTGTGGCCATAATACAGATCTGGATCTTTCTGTTCAGGACACTTCTACAACACATCAGTGATTGTTCCCAAGGTATCTTTAGAGCGTGAGCGCTGGATGTGAGTGAGGAACGGTTTCATTTTATCTTGAGGAAGGCTAGAAATAGCAAGCTACGCCCGGGACTTCCTGATTTACAGGTTCTTAACTGATGGAATGAGGTCGATGTTCTAATCCTTTGAGTGTAACTTAGGTCCATCAGGTGCCATTTGGGGAGTTTTTTCTCATCTTAGTCACTCCTCTTTGGGACACGTAGAAACAGGGTCGCTTTCCACGCCGGTCCCCAGCAGTGAGTGTGTTTGGCTCTGAGCGCTGGTGGGTACATCGCCCAGCGCTGGAGCTCAGCACGGGCCGGAGAGAGCGGTCAGGGTTCCGGGGACGTTCAGAGCATCCCCATGCCAGGCAGCGGCTGCATGGGGTCCTCGAGGGAACTCTGCAGAGGGACAGGGCAGCCCCCACACCTGCCTGGTAATGAGTTCATTCTGATTCAGATGCTTCCAGGCTCTTCCTCGTCTCTAAAGAACAGAATCACCATGGAGTTTGGAGCTGTAAACTCCGCAAAATGTAGTTAGGCAGAGAAAAGAACTTCTCAGAGCCTCCCCAGAAATGGAGTCTGATCTGCTACATATTATTTTGTCTAGGTTTAAAGTGGAATCTGTGTTTGCCTAGTGGAGGGTGATTCGGGTTGCAGCTGTTGCAAGTCCACACGGGTTCTCTGGGAAGTACGCGGCTAGGACCAGTAAAGAATGGGAGCCGCTGGGACCTTCTAGAAGCTTCTGTTTTCACCTGGCTGAACTCCTGGCTGCCTCTGGACATGGGGAGGGCCAGGATTAGAGGTTTAATAACTAACACTCCACTCGTCAGGGTCCCCCCAGGAAATAGAATCTACACAATGGTTGATGATCAATTTATTGGTGAGGTCAAGTGAAGAGCTGTGGAGGAAGAGGGTACCATGGAGGGACGTGTGGGCCTAAGGACACGGTCCTGCCAGGGCATCCAGGGAGAAGCAACAGCTGGTGACCGTTACCACCCAGAACCAAAGTCCCCAAGAAAGGTGGAGGGTTACAGGAACTCAGCGAAGTGAAGAGATGGCGTCCAGCAGGAGTTCAGGACAGTGCCGAGGCCCAAGGGGAGCAGGGAGGAGACCCCTGACCTCACCCTCCACCAGTCCACCAGTATCCTGCTGCGTCTCGAGTTGGCCAGGACCAGTGGGAGCTGCCAAGAGGCGAGGGCTGTGCCTCGCGGTCTGCCTGCAGCACGGGTAGAAGAGCTCGGAGAACACCTCGGGGGAGACCTGGAGGCGCCCATGGCATTCGCTTCCTCCGGGACGCAGAAGCCTTGGAGGAGACACAGGCAGTGAGCCAGACATCACAGCCTCGAATCTGTGACCCGTGTGACTGGTGACACTGGTGACAACTGCAGTGTCCCTCGAGGGCAGGTCCCTCTCGGGCCTGTGGACAGCAGGCTCTGTCCATAAAGAGAAGAGGAGCCGTGCTGAGCCCAGCCTCGCCCGCAGTGGGCAGCACCGACCTTACTCCTCCTCCAGGAGGGCCCCCGGGGTGGGAGGGTGGCTGACGGGGAGCCCTCTTAGGAGGAGGGAAGTGAGTCTGAGGGCAGAACCACCCCGGGACCTCCGCGGTGTGGGGGACAGCTGCACTGACCTGCCCCCTTTCCTTCCAGAGCTCCTGCATGAGCTGCACAGTGGCGCTTAGTAACAGATGTCCTGCTAACTCCGTGCCTGTGGTGAGTGCGACACAACTGGTTCTGGGGACCCCACATGGCCTCAGAAGCCCCATGGTTTGGTCTCCCTTCCTTTCTTCCTTCCTTCCATGATATTAATGCAGCTGGAGTCAGATGAGCCCAGCTCTTAGCCGACAATCGGGGGTAGCAAGGGTCTCAGCCCTTGTGCTATGGCATCCTTCATCTAGAAGCAGCAATAACACAGCAGCGTTAATAAAACTCCAGCAGGATTCCAGAATCAGCCTCGCCAGGGAAAGCTCCTCTCTACTCCTCCCTCCTAAATAAAATCCACCGTATAAAGTCCATATAAAGTGAAATCCAACCCTTATTTTGTAGAAAACTTAGGCGCCAGGAAGCACTGTGAGTTGCCGTCAGGAAGGAGGCATCAGGTGTGATTTCACAGGCTAAGCACAGCCTGGGGGCTATAGTTAGTGACCTGGGTTTCAGGTCTGCAAGAGGAGCAAATTTTCAATGTCCTCCCCACAAGGCAATGGTAAGTAAGAGGCGGCTAATTATACTAATTAGGCTGATTGAGTCATTCTGCATTTCTAACCTGACTCTGGATGCTGCAAATATACACAGCTCTCATTCATCAATTAAGAACAGGAAGATAAATATTAGGAAAATGACCCTGAAGTTATCAGAAGCTTTTCGATTTTGAATCTATACATATTTGTTAAAGATTTATCATATATTGGACATTGTGCTTGGCCCCAGGGGCATAAAGATGAACTCATAGTTTGTTTTGATGTTCTCTTAAGAAATTCGACCTAAAAAGGAAAAAAGTTATAGAACAATTTGTACTTCATGTGGCAAGTACTCTATTGACAGCGAAAGCAAAAGGTTTAAGTTACCAAAAAAAGAAAAATGATGATGATGATGGAAATTTCTACCTCTAAGGTCGGCACCGAGGTTCCACTTCCCAGCTTAGGCAGCTTAGACCACTGAGGCAATGCGTCTGCCTGTGACCTGCAGGTTAGGAAGTTTCACGCCTAAGTCTCTGGCCTGACAAGTATTAGCAGTGTTTCTTGGGGCAGAGGGAATAATTCAGCCCACTTGGGTCTTTCCTTATTAAAAAAAAAAAAAAAAATTCATGAGAGGCCGAGGTGCAGTCAGCGGTGGAGCACTTGCCTAGCATGGGTTTGCTCCCCAGCACCACAAAAATAAATAAGCAAATAAATAAACAGCACAAAAACTTCCCCATGGAATTGAAAACTGATGAATGTGCCCTACCCATGGTGAGTTCTCAATACACAGAAGCGCTGGGCGACTCTAACCTGCACCAAAGGTTAAGGAATAGAAGGGTGCATTTCCACCTACCCCGCGCCTAAGGGAAGACCAGCAGCCGTCGCTGTGTTACTGGGTGGATTTTCCCGCAGAAGAGCCAGGCTCCATGCTGATTCTAAGACCTCTGCCTTCGAGGGGCTGGGGAGAAAGTGCTCCCTGGTCATTTAGCGATGTCCACTGTGGAATGTGCCACGGATTGTGCAAACCCTGACAGGCCTTCTGCCAGCCAGGACACAGGCCTCGCAAGTGTGACCTGTGTGGCCTTCAGCTTCGACCTCAGGGCACTGGGCAGGGCCTGAAAACACAGCTCCCGCTCCCTGGCTTCCTTCCAGAATCCCTCCATAAGCCAATGTGTCTACAGCACCGGGTCCAGCAGCAAGTGGGGCTGCGTCAGTCACTGCGCTGTCACCGTGAAGGTAAGGAGAGTGCAGCCCGGGCTGCCTACAGAGCACTGGCCCTGTCCCGGTCTGAGGGCTCACAGCTGCCCTGTGATCTTCCTGCATGAGGATGGAAGGGTGGATCCCCTTCATGACGGCTGGGTCGCGCCCTCTCTGTGACCCTGGGTCCCCTCTTATTCTTAACACAGAGCTCACACTCTCCCCAAGTTCCCCTTGTGCCTGCGCTCTGCCTGCACGGATCCCTCCTCCTCTCTCACCCACCTTCCAGTCTCGGAGAAAGCACAGATGACATTCCCTCCCAGCACATTCTCCTGGGTTTCCAAAGGCATGTGCCTCTTTCAGGGTCCGATTCACCCAGCACTGCCTCCGTCACCCGGTCTCCGGAGGCCTCCCCAGTCCCCCTGGCTCCCGTCTCTGCCCCACTAATGGATGGCAGCCCTTTTCCCCTAGTACTTCCCAGTCTCTGAAAGAGCTCATTTACTTAATTACTCCTTTCAGTTTCCTCACTGAGCCCTCCCTGACTAACACACAGCCCCCAGCGAGCTAGCGCTGGCCTCCTCCACCTGCACACAGTGGAAAGCCAGGGGGACACCCGCAGAAGGTGCTTCTAGACTGGTGGTGGCCAGAGGCCGAGCCCTGGTCATGCAGTCATGTGCCAAAGGAAAAGACTGGCCCCGATGGGGGGCTGCCAATGTTTACGGTGCCGATGTTTACAGTAACCACGACGGGAATCAAAGTATGAATCAAAGTGTGTCCCTGTGGAGAGCGGGGGGCTGCACTCGGGGGCTCTGAGAGGCACATGTGATGTCACTTCTCAGGTTCCAAAGTGCTGCAGTGGCTTCTGCGGTCCCGACTGCACCCCGTGTCCAGGAAGCCTCTTGAGCCCGTGCTCAGGAAATAGACAGGTAAGAAGACAGCGGTTTCCTGATGCTGAATTTGACCCTTCTGAGCTCGAGTGTACAATAATTTTTAAAACTGCCAAACCCAAAAGTGACATCATGGCAGCCGCTATCGTCACCATGAAGGGAAAGAAAGAGACCTGTCACTACAGACGCAGCAGGTGTCCACAGGAGCTGGGGTCTCCTTTGATGGGGACAGGCGCCTCCATTCTGGGCTCTCCTGTGACCTACTGCAGGACCTCAGGCAGCTCTGTGGGCCCCCTGCGCCTCACCTCCCACACAGGAGGCCTCAGGGCCTACGGTTCTGCGACACTTTTCACAATAATGCTGCCAACCCACCAGACCTAGTGAGGCGGGAAGGCCAGAATTGCCTCATCTGACCTGAAGGCCAAAAGCACACACAGAAAGTAAAGCAGCCGTGAGTCACGTGGAGAAATGGCGGAGCAGGGTCTTTTATAGACTCCTGGCTAAAGCAGGGCTCCAGCGAGGGAAAAGAAAAGCTAGAAAGAGGAGTGTGGTCTGCACATGGAAGATACGATTAGAAAGAGGCCAGTGCTAGACAGGGGCTGAGGGATTGGGAAGGCGGCCAGTCCCCAGCTCTGGTGCAGGAATAACTACAAATCCGGCCAGAACCGGGCAGATGGAAGACAAACGTGTCTCCCGGTGAAGAGAGGGGAAAAGGCAGTTTGGAGTCACAGAGCAAGTGAGAGTGGGAGGTGGGGGCGGGGGAGCCAGGCCCTCACCTCCGGGCCCCTGTCCCGTCCCTGCTGTCCCTGGAACATGGTGTGAAGGTCTCCAGTTCACCGTCACGGTCTCCCTTGAGTGGCACCCCGTAAAGTTCTAAATCCTGAGTCAGGATACCCACATCACCTACCTGACACCAAAAGCGTCCCCACAAGGAGTCCAAGGAGTCGTGTCAAGTGGGAGTGAATCTGAGTCTGAAGTCAGGTATGAAGTGAGAGTGTCCGTGAAGCCTTCGCCAGCACCTGTGTCCTTTACAATGGCCCACGGGGCCACCTCTCTTCCAGTATGCCGCCGGCGTCAATGGCAGCAGGACCTGCGTTTGCAAGGATGGCTTCTATGGCCCCCAGTGTCAGTTCTGCTCTGACCCCAGTAAATATGGACCTGAGTGTAACCAAAGTAAGTGGCTCTTCCTGGATTTCCGCTCCGTGGAGCAAGATGCTGGCGCAGGCACGGCGTCTTGTGATTTCTGCGTGCGTCATGTTATCATCCCAGTATATTTCTCAAGTGCCAGATGGCTGGGTCCCACCTGTAGTTCCTGACACAATAGGCTCACAGTGGGGCTGAGAATCTGCATTTCTAACGGGTTGCCAGGGTATGCCGGTCTGACACAGCCGGTCCAGGGAGCCATACTTTGCAAACCACTGCTTTAAGGTTTCTTTGCACCCCTCATTGGTAACGGGTCTGCATCTGGGCATCCAGGCTCCCTTCCTTTCCCCCTGAGTGCCTTCAGCTGCGGATATGGACATGGGAAAGTTCCCGCATCTCTCTAGACCTCAGGTTCTTCATCTGTGAAAAGAACTTGATGAGACAGGTAACTGCCTTGTGAGATTGAGAGCAAGTTACACAGGAAAAGCTGTCCCTTTCAGACAATGCCTAGAACGTAGTGTATATACTTGGTTCTTATCATCTCTCCTTGGGCTGCCGTTATTTTAAGTATAGTGGCATAAACATCAGAGCACTAGAAGATATGTGGAAAATTCCACATCAAATAGGCATTGAAAAATGCAGTATATGGTCTTAGAAAATATATCATGTTCTTTACAACTACATCCATGTATATTTAAATATACATATATTTTTTAACTAAGATTAGAACTTACTGATAAAGTAAAGTGAGTGGGTAAGAGCTTGTTGTGAGTCAGACCAAGTGGAAGTCAAAGTCTCACTCTACAGCTCATTGGTGGTACATACCACTTGAAAATAAATCTCTGAATTTCTCCATCTATACAATGAAGATAGGCCAGGGATTTAGCTCAGTGGTATAAGCACCTGCCTGGCAAGCACTGGGTAATGAGTTCGATCCCCAGTACCAAAAAAAAAAAAAAAAAGGAGGTAATATTGGTACAGCTGTCCTTTGGTGTCCTTCGGGAGTAAGTTCCAGGATAGCTCCCACCTTACCCCTTGGCTGTCGAAACCAGACATTCGAGTTCCTTGTCTGAAATGTTAATATTTGTATAGATGCTGCACATCTCTCATTATTTTGAATGCTTTCTAGTTTACTTATAATATGTCATACAACATAAATGCTGTGTGAATTGTTATACTGCATTGCTTAGCCTAACCCTAACCCTATAGTTATTCAGGATGAATGCAATTTTTAAAAAAATTCATCTGAAACTGGCTGAATCCACATATGCAGAATACAGGAATACTCAGCAGATTACTGATAGGGTGATGCAGGGATGTAAGTTGGGGCTTTTAGACCTCACCCTACTAGTGCCATATATATGTCCCCTCTCTTCCCTTATACAGTCTTCCCAAATCCCTCTGCAGACGGACAGCAGGGTCGGGGCTGCAGAATCCTGTTCTATTATTCTTTTCACCAACTCAGATTTCTGGGACACAAAACAGGCATGGACTCCAAAGCCATCAACCTTGGTGTTGTGAGACTCCCAGCAGGGTGCAGAGGCTGGGGTTGGGCCCTGAGCATTCACCCTAAGCCCTGTCCCATCAATCCCCTGAGGCAATGAACATGCCTTCATTCTTATCACATGCAAGCCTCCACGACCCCCTCTGAGTGTCTCTGGAGCCCTCCGCTCACCCCCACATGCCTGACTCGCATGAGCCGGCCCCCCTCCCAAGCTGTAAACCCCTGCCCTGGAAAGCAAAACTCATGTTTAAAAGGGTAGCAGAGATGCAGAGATGCCATTGGCTAGCCTGATCTGCTATGTGTACACATGGTCACCGACAGAAACAGACTCTGGGGACTCTGGTACCAGTCCCTGCATGGGGACTTAATGGTAAGTTGGGTGGCTTGCTTTGCCTCTCTGGGCCTCGGTTTCTGTATCTGAAAAACAGGGATTTAAAAGTACCAACCAGAGGGAAAGAGGGGTTGAAGGGAGAGGCGGGGAATGGGAAAAAAAAGAAGCAAGATACATCCTATCCAGGAACAAATTCCTTCCGGTGAATGTGATCATGATGTATATCAAAAATGGGCCGAAAAAAGAAAAGAAAAAAAAAGCACCAACTTCCAGGCCCAGGGCCTATTCACGAGGAGGTGCATGAGCCCTCCCAGGAAGTCGGGGCCAAAATGTTGGCCTCTTGTTATCTGTGGCTGGCCGTGGAGAGTGAAGGACAAACACGCGCGCTCTCTGGGCGCTCTGCCACCAGGAGAAGCCCCTTCTGTGGCCAGGTGTCTTCAGGAGAAGGTGAGGAATTGCCTGGCTAAACTCTCCGGCCACACGGTAGTTGAAAATTGAGTCCCTTTTCCACTTCTGTCACATCGGGAGCCGCTTCCTACCCTACACCACACACATATACATACAAGGTGTGACCAACAGCTGGGGGAGTGTTTAATGGTCAAGAACTTTATTACTTTATTACTGGGGAAAAATAAAAAAAAAAAACACTGCCCTAAATCCTCCCCAGAATCTTCCTCCTTGCTCTGAACCCGCCTGTCCCACATCCTTGGCCCTTTCTGAAGCCCTTCCCAGGGCCCCCTTCTGGGAGTATCTTCATGAGGTGTCATCACAAATACAGTGACCTCTGCTGCTGACCCCACCTACCTCATTCCCAGCATCTGGTGTGTGCGTGAGGCTTCTGGCTCCTCCCCAAAATCAGAATGACCAAGAAAGGGAAATATTTTGAATCAACTCAGAACATTGAGGCCGCCAGTTCAGCACAAGCAAAACCCACTCACAAAAGCGGCCTTCCCGAGACGCTTCAGAAAGGGCAGAAGGGGAGCCTGATGGGGTCGGGCCCGAGGAGGAAGATTTTGAGGACAATCCACAGCACTGTGGCTTTTACTGTAATATTTTTTTAATTTGAGCATTCACCGTGTTACTCACCAAGTTCCAGGGCACTGGGACATGTGTTTGGGGGATCCGACTGGCATTGCCACCACCACGGAGTCACCTTAGCCCCGGCCTCTCCCTGTGCACTCTTGGCTGAACCAAGTCATTCCGCAGACACGGACGAGCTGCAACTGGATGCAGCAAATGAAAATTTACAAAAGTAATTCCGTTCTGGATTTGCATTTGCATTTGCATTTGATCCCTTGGGGGTCAGGCACGTGGAGCCGAAACAGCCAGTTCTGGGCCATTAAAGATGCTCAGCAGAACCGGGCCATTTTCTCCAGGTTTTTCAAGTTGTTTGGTCTCATCTTCTCAATAGTGGACTCCTGTTCTTCAACTCGGCTTGTTCCTGAGGGGCTGGATTGGTCTTCTAGTTTCCAGATGTCTCTTCTTTCCCTGAATGGTGAAAACTGTAAGAGTCTGTTCTCAAAAGAGCCAAAGGAAAATGAACCCTTCTTTGGTCCTAGAAACAAAACTGAATGTGGAATGACTCCCAAGAAAAACATTCCAATGAGTTCAATGCCTTCAAGTCAGCCAAAGCTTTTGTTCTTTCCAGCAGAACCCAAGGCTCAAACTTCAGCATCCCAGCAAAAGTCATCATTATTAAGGTACCACCAGCACTTATGCTGTGGCAAAGAAGCAACCATTCATCAGTAGACAACCTTCACCCACTAAAGGAGAGGCCATTTTTTGGTCTCTCAACTGACTTCCGGCTCCTGGAGCTCTGCCCTCCATGCCATCTCTGGGGGACCCACACAGCTATCAAATCACGTGATGAATGTGGTGCCAGCCCCTGGGGTGAGCAGCCCAGAAAACAGAAAACTTCCTGTAACTAAACCTGTCCTGCAAAGTACCTTGAGAAGTGTGGTTCAGATCTTTCTGTGCTAAGAAGACAGCAACATGTGTGTTAACAAACCAAGAGTCTGTTTGTCAGTCACGCAAGAAAAAGAAAGAATACATGCTAGCGTTAGAGGGAAGGGTAAAGGCCACTCTTTCAGCGCAGAGCAACTGAAGAAAGAGAACAGATGGCTCACGTGGCAGCAGATGAAGTCGTGTCAGAGAAGCAGAGGGAAGTCTTGGCTCTTGCACTACTGAGCTGTGGACCGTGAGCTAGAACAGGGTCCTGGAGGGAGAAGCCCTGCGAATCAAAGGAAGCAAACTTTAGGATTTTCTGCTGAAGATCAAGGCACCTCAGATGCTACCGTTCAGAAAGCAGTCACAGGTGTGATCATTCTGTTCCCAGTGACAACGCCCTGGGGACACCGGCTGAAGAGCCGCTGATTTACCTCCCTCCACCTCCTTGTCGACCCCTGAGGAGCACAGCCAAGAGTCGCTGAGGTTAAATCGTGAACTTGGAGGTCAAGTTCACAGACATGAAGCGGTAAGAGCCCAGGCAGAAGAGTGATGGGAAATCAGTGGGAGATCGGTGTTCTTCAAGGTGCCCTGGAAACAGAATCCCACTTCTCAGCCGACGGCTGTTCCAGACACGGGAAGCGCTGGGATCCGTGGGAACTTGGGGAACGGGCCACCAGGATACGACGCTTCACCCACAAGTTATAAAGACTTCTTTGACTGGGAGACACCTTTTTTATCGTGTCATTTCAAAAAGTCACCTCCTGTTGCCCACTTCTACCCATAACGAGACCACCAGACCAGCAGTGTCAATCGTATGACCAGCAATTGTCATAAATGAACACATGCTCAGTGGGCTGGGTTCACTGCCAGGTAACGGACCCCCAGGTCCTCCACACCAAAGGCTGCCCCTTCCTCCTTACCTGAGAGGTTAGCAGAGGACTCAAATTGACATCATCTTTGGTCCCCCACCGCCCAGCAGCCACAGAGGCAGCTCACGGTGTCGGCACCACCCCAAGTCGTGACCCCCTGCAGCGGTGAGCTCTGTCCTGCTCCTGGACAGCAGCAGGGAGCTGCCGCCTGCTCCAGCTCGGGATGGGAGAGCTGCTCCCACACTGCCATCATTTGAGGCGAGAGGACACGGCGGCGGATGAAGCCTGCACGCTGCAGGGTTCGCTGGTGTGGATCCGCCCACCCCTACCCCGGCCCTTTTTAAACCACTTTTCAGGCTTGTATTTGTGTTCGCCCCTCCTGTCAAATAATGTCCATGTCGCCTTTCTGCCATGTCACTTTTTCACTTCATCGTAGTTTTCAAGCACACCTCCTATCAAATACCATGGGACTGACTTCTCCTCCAGGGTGGGGACACCACCTCCCCAAGGGCTGTCCCAGCCCGCCACGGTGAGCCTGAGCCCCTTGGGGCTCCTGCCTGAGCCCTCCATAGGCTCCGCCCAGGCTCAGCCTGCCTGGGGTGAGAGGAGAGGTTGCTGTCCTCTGGGACGCTGGACCCCACTGTGAGCACCCCCCTTCCTCCTCTTTCAGAGTGTCACTGTGTTCTGGGGACCTGCAACAACAGGGTGGACAGCACAGGGGCCTGCCTGCCTAACACCTGCCAGCGTGGCATAATTGGGAAATTCTGTGACACTCAGTTCTTACCTTGTGGACCTCTCGACATTCACTTATGTCACATCCATGCCCAGTGCAAATACGAAGCTGGAGCAACCAGGTAGGTCCCTGGGGGAGGCCGCCAGCCCCCTGCCACTGGCCCCCAGTGCTCTGTCCAACTCAGCTGGACCCGAATTGCAGCACTTCCTGCCGGCTTTGAAACTTGGCTGCTGCGTGCCCTGGCGCAGGTCCCCCGAGCTCTCTGAGCCTCACTTTGCCGGTGAATATTGATGGTGCCGCCTACCAGGGCCATTTGGAGAGGGAAAAGACTGACCTGAAAAGCACCAGCACCAAGGCTGGCACATCCTATGTGTCCCATCAGGGAAGATTTGCCAGGGGCCGGGGATTTAGCTCAGCGGCATAAGCACCTGTGTGGCAAGCTCAAGGTCATGAGTTCAATCCCCGGTACCCAAAAAAAAAAAGATTTGCCACCCACTGTCCAACATTTAAGGTGCCTTTACTTCCTCCAGCGCCCCTGGTAAAGGTGTCGATGTGAAGCCAAGGCCTTCCAGACGAGTTGCCATCTGTTTCCTTGGTGCTGCCTCACAGCGGTAGCGGGGTTGGCGGGTGGCGATGCCGTAGGAAACGTTCTGGCCCGGAAAGCTCTGGTTCCAAGGCGGTAGCCGCGCAAACCATCCCGGGGCCATGGAGGGCGACCGGAACTTCCCACCCGTTCTTTCGCCTCTTTGTGCTGACTTGTTTTGCTCTGTCTCTCACGCCAGACTGCAGGCTACTTGGGGCCAGAGATGGGTCTCCTTTTCCACCGTTTATAGGACAGAGAAGTGTCTTCTTAAGGAGTTAGGGTCCACCTCAGTGTGTCAGGCAAAAAGCACCATGATCTAAATCACCCTGAAACCTCTGGGTCATCTGCAGAGGTCTATCTGAATGTAGAATGTACTAGAAGGCAGTGTGGGAACAGGTCAAACTAGGCAATTCCTCTAGGGACCCTGACACATGGGAAATACTACTGTAAATGTTGGGAAGCCCATGCGACTGAATTTGTAGCCAAAAAAAAAAACAAGGGCACCACAGAGCCACGCAGTGACCCCTGTGTCAATCACGGAGCACAGGTGGATACCGCTGAATGAATGGCCCGCATTTAATCGCTAAGGTATCACCCACAGAACACCTACAGAGGCGTATTGGGAAGGGTGATGGGTCAGAAACTGGGTCACCTCCAGAATGGGGCACCTGAGGATGTTGTGTTAAAAGAAAAAATACCTGAGGGATCAGCTAAGGAGCTTGGTCCTTTCCAGTGGGCCCGGGGCAGCTCTGAACCAGCTCTTGGAGAGCTGACAGCCACACCCAGGTGGAAAAGAACTTGGCCCTGAGGTGTTTTTCCAATATTTGAAGAGCCGTCACCTAAACAGAGCTATTTTCTGTTTGCCCAGAGATAATAGCCAGCACTGAGCAGGAAGAGATATGAAGAGGCCAGTTCCAGTCCACGGGAGCAGAGGAGCAGCCGGGGCCACAGGGCGTCACCCCTGGACTCTGCTACCCAGCCCTGGTGCAGCTGCCCATTTCCCCCAGGGCCTTAGGCAGGCAGCATCAGACCGGGTCCCCCACTGTTGAGGGACACACACAGGGTGTCCTGGCTGGCCAGCTGTGCACGCTGACTTCCTCCCCCAAGAGCAAAGCGGCGCCCCCAGCCAGCCCCTCCTGGGGGCTCCGGGCTTCATCTCTGGGCTGAGCCGTGCCCACCTCTCCCTCCACAGATGCGCCTGCAAGCCTGGCTACGAGGGGAACGGCACTCTGTGTTCTGAGAAGGACCCTTGTGCAGACTCATCCCGGGGAGGCTGCAGCCAAAACGTGAGTGCCCTTCTCTCCAGGCTGCCTGGGGCTTCCTGCAAATCCTGAGGGAAAGAATTTCCCAAGTCAGTGCGCCACCGCTCTGCCCACCCGTGAAGCTCTTGTGTTTGAACTTCTAATTTTAAAGACCACTGCCCTGCACCCCCACCCCACAATTCCAGGCCAGTGTTCAGGGCTCTGAACACACAGCCTGAGAATCTGATGTTGAGATCGAAGCTAATCACTCTTGATTCAGACTGTACAATTCCCGGTGGGTGGGGAGGGTGTACCTGATCACATTTGCTCCTCTCACCAGCAAGGTGATGAAGTTGATGCTGCTGTTCCCATTCTACAGGCTAGGAAACTGAGGCTCTGGAGGCCAAGTGAGTGGCCCTGGGCCCTGCCATAGTTAGCAGGGCAGCCCAAAGCCACACTGTTCTCACTGATATCTTTCCAGTGTCACTACCACCCCTTGCCCCCGTCACCTGCATTCCCTACCCATGGTGGAACAAGGGGCTTCATTGCTTCCTCTCATGCTGCCCACAGTGCTCCGTGCACCCCTGCCGGATGGCTAGCAATGAGCCTGGCTCCTCACCTCCCCCTGCCTCCCCCGACTGGAACCACTTCCGTTACCACTGGGGTTCTGGGGATTGAACCCAGACACACAGATCTAGCGTCACCCACCCCTGATGGGGCCACCTCTGTGACTTGTCTCCTCTCCTTCCTCCTCCACCTCCCCTTCCTGCTTTTCCTCCTCCTCCTCTTCCTCCTCTTCCCGCTCTTCCCCCTCCC
>PVLA01018470.1:0-14460 GCA_004027455.1 Hydrochoerus hydrochaeris
CTGTAGCATGGAGTGTTGTTTTCCATCTTTTGACTTTTAGTCTATGAATCTCCTTTTGAGGTAAATGTGTTTCTTGTTCACAGCATTTTGTTTCTTGTTCAGAGCATTTTGTTTCTTAATCCCCTCTGCCAGTCTGTTTCTTTTCATTGGTGAGTTTAGACCATTTACACTGATGGATATAACTGATATGTACTGACCTGTCCCTGTCATGTTATCTTTCTCTTGTTAGTTTTCTGCTTTTTCTGTTTAATTGTTTGCTCTGCTTAATGGTTTCCTTCTGCTCTTGTTGTTGGACTTGTAGTTATCTTTATTTCTTTTAGAGTAACTTTCAGTACTCTTCGTAGTGTTGGTATGGTGGTCATGAATTTCTTCAGTTGTTCTTTGTCATGGAAGTATCTTACTTCTCCATCAATTTTCAGAGATAGCTTTGCAGGGTACATCAATCTGAATCAGAAGTTGTTTTCCTGCAGGACTTGAAATACTTCACTCCAAGTGCTTCTTGACTTGAAGGACTGTGTTGAGAAGTTTGCTGTGATTCCAATGGGCTTTCCTTTGCAAGTGACCTCTTTCTTTTCTCTAACAGCTTGTGGTATTCTCTTCTTGTGCTGAGTTTCTGAGATCCTAATTATTATATGCCTGGGTGAAGATTTATTCTAGTTTTGGCTAATTTGGGTTCTATATGCCACATTTATCTCCATATCAGAATCTTTTCTCATGTTGGGAAAATTTTCTGCTATTATTTCTGTAACTAGTCTTCTTAAGTCATTTGTGTTGATCCCCTGCTTTTTTCACTGCCACTTAGCAGTGTCATATTATTTCACTTTGTATCATCTTGCAGCCCAATGTTGAATTCTTGTTTCCTGGTTCCTCATTATTTTTAAGAGATCTTTTATTTCATCATAAGCTTCCTTCCTGTCTTCAAAGTCTGAGAGTCTATCTTCAGCTTCATTCAAACATTTTTGCCAGCTTTTATGTTTCCTGAATAATCCTTTGAATCTGTTTCATGCATTCTAATTTTGTGTTGTTGTTCATTAAAGGTTTCCATCATTTTCTTATGTTCCTCTATTTCTTTTTTTTTACTTTAAAGATTTTTTTAAAGAGAAACAAAAGTATGTAAAGGGTAGAGATAATACACAATTCCAAAAAAAAAGATAAACAATAAGAAATCACTAGTTAATAAATTACATATTGTCCTCTTAGAAATAGTTGCTCAAGTTACAAAATTAAAGCATACAAAATAGATAGTCAAACAGTGAGAGTGTAGACAGCTATGCATGCATGAATATCTGCATGTATTTCTATCCTTTCTGTATTAGAGGGAAAAACAAAACTTAGCAAGACAAAACAAAACAAATTCCTATAAAAACATGAAACCAAAAATTCATATAAAACCACAGTACAAGGTGATCTACAATGATTACTGTGTTGTTTCTTATTATCTTCAATAGAATGTCTATATCATCAGGCATAATTGAATATAGCAGTATAATTGAGTATAGCAGTAAATAACAATATTAGTAAAATAAAACATTGTAGACAGTATAAAACTTCAAAGGCAGGTAATAATCAAACCACAGTGGATATTCTAGTGGATCTTGTCATCTTAAGTGCAGTTGCCTATACTCTCAGACTCGATATTATCAATCATAACAGCTTTGAATAAAATCTATCAATACAAAACAGCGATCCAACAAACCAGATTCCATTATGATCAGTCATGGTAAAACTGTGTAGTTTTACAGAGCTTTAGATTAAGTTAATAGAAAATTAAGGATGATTACCATACTATATCCTGTTATTTTCAGAATTACTGTCTGTGCCCTCAAATCTAGTACAGGTAGAATGACTGGAACAGAATATAATACATCTAAGCAGAGTAGTGTGAGTAATGTGGGTTTTAAATCCTGGTGCACTATTAACAATATAGCGTATCAAGGCCATCTATGTTAGAGTTTCTAGTTATCCTTCTCTGCTTCATTTCTGCTATGCTACTTTTCTGCCTTTAGTTTTCTCCTTCATTCTACTTCCCTCCCCACTCATTGAAGCCTTTCTGCCACTGTTCCTAAAATCCTGGTATTTTTTTTCTCTCTCTCTAGAATGTCCTTCAGCATTCTCTGCAGGGTTGGATTGGAAGTCACAAACTCGCCCAGTTCCTCTTTGTCATGGAAGCATCTTGTTTCTCCATTAATTTCTAATGACAGTTTTGCAGGGTAAAACTGGGCTGGAGGCCACCTTCCTTCAGGACTTGGAAGACTTCACTCCAAGCTCTTCTTGATCTGATGGTCTGAGTTCAGAAGTCAGCCGTGATTCTGATGGGCTTACCTTTATAGGTAATCTGTTTCTTCCCTCTGATGGCTTTTAGCATTCTGTTTTTATATTGAATTTCTGCTTTCTTGACTCTTATATGTCTGGGTGTAGCTCTGTTTTGGTTGTAGGTGGCTGGAGTTCTGTATGCCTCACACAACTGAATGTCATTTTCTTTTCCCATGATTGGGAAGTTTTCCTTAATTATTTCCGTGAATAGCCTTTGTAGTTCACCTGTATGTATTCCTGCTTCTTCATTCATGTTTCTTATTCTTAAATTGTAGATTCTCTTGTCTTCTAGCCTTTGCATTGTTACTGCCTATTTCCTTGTTATTTTTAAGAGATCTTTCCTTTCATGATCACACATCGCAAACTTGTCTTCAAGTTTTGATAGTTTATCCTTAGTTTCTTTTAAGGAGTTTTGCCAGCTTTCAATGGAGTTTTTAATTTCCTGGTAGTCTCTTTCAATCTGCTTCATGTATTCTATATTTTCTTTATATTCTTTATCAAATGTTTCTCTCCTTTTTTTGTATTGCTCCCTTCTTCGGTCTGTATCTTCCTGAGAGATGCTCCCTGAGAGCATTTCTTTTATTACTCTACCCATATCCTGCTTTACCTGATTTTAATACTTCAGTTTTGAGCTTGTCTACAAGGTCCCGAAGATATCTCTTAATGTCCATGGAAGCCATGTCTGATGTTGCGTGTTTGCCGCCCTCAGTTTCCCTTGTTTTTCCTTCTCCTGGATCAGGGCTCTCAGGGTTCTGGGCTGGGGGTCTCCTCCTGCCTCTCTCTCCTGTCATGGCCCTGGCTTCCTCCACACAGGTTACAGTGCAGGTCCCAGCCCTTTCCCTGTTGGCCACAGTTCCTCTGAAGCATGCTGGCAAGGCAACTCCACCCTCTCCTGCCTGCTCTTGTCACTGAGGTGTAAGCAGGCTGCGTATGCCTGCCCCTCCCCACCGGGCCAGCCAAACTTCAGGGGCGATCACACATTTAGTGTTTGCTAGGCACAGGGAATCGATTTGGGATGTCTCATTGGGTCCCAACCAGGGGTGCGGCCCAGTCCAAGCAAATCCCACAAGTCTGCTCTGGGGAGGGAGCAATCAACCAAAGTCATTGTCGCTCCCAGTTCAGGCTCCTCCTGCCCAATTCCAACATGTCGCCCATCTGGTTGCGCCCTTCCTGTTGATGGGGGCAGGGAGGTGTCTCATTCCCAGCACTGACTATGGATTAATGAAGGTCCCTTTGCCGGCTCCGCTCTCTGTTGGGCTCACCAACCCCCAACTTCAGCACTGCTGTGCTTCCTGTGAGTGGCAGCGGGAACAAGTTGGGGTGGGTCTGCCTGCCAGCGCAGATTCAAGCTGGTGCAAACTTGGCGAGTCACTGCGAAAATGCTGTGTCCCTTAATTTTTAGCTGTTTCAGTTGTAGTCCCGAAATATTTGACAAGCTTTTTTACATTTTAATTTCTTCCTGTGTCAAGAGGATCCATCTCCCTCTGTCTGGGTCTCTCCAGGGTGTTCTATTCTGGCATGTGAATTGTTTCTCCTGGGAGACTTTGTATTTTGTTGCTCACTGATCGGCCATCTTGTCTTCTCCACAGTATCTATCTCTTTATAGTAGGTATAATCATTCATTGTGATATGTCAACTTGACTTGAGTAAGAGTTGCCTAGAAGATAAGGAAAGCTCTGAGTGTGTCTGTGGATGACTGACATGTAAGCCACAAACTGAGGAGGGAAGACCACCTTGGATATGGGTGGTACTAACCAACAGGCTTAGAGCTAGACAGAATAAAAAAGGAAAGAAGAAAGCCTTCCCTATTTTTTTTCAGAGGAGCTCTAGTCTTCATCATTGCCTTTGGACATTCATCTCCAGTTCCTTCGAGCTTCCAGTACACACTCTTTAGTCTTCAAATGCAGACCCTTCAGCTTTTAGACACAGACTTGCACCAGACTCTGCAGCTTGTGCTAGGCTTCAACCTTTGACTGCATCCTCCTGCATGCTGGAGCATATGAATGTCCATTTTGCATTCTTCCACCCTAATTCTGGAAGTAGCCATCTGCAACCTAGTAAATCCTTTATATAATTATATATTTCTATATTCAATTTGTTCCTCTAGTTAAACCTCAATGACATAGCAAGTATCCTACTAGATACCACAGTCTACCTTAAACACTGTTTTAAAAGTTAATTTTGCCAAAAGCAGTCCTATTATATCATTCCCTCATTCAGAAACACTCATTGAAGGACTCCTTCACTTTACTTCCACTCTAGTTTAATTTCCTGTTTTTGTCCTACATACCTAACATTCCAATCTTCCTGTTTTCCTTGGTCACCCCTGTTCCCTTCTACAAGTGAAGAGAGAGCAGCAACATTTCTCCCCAGCACTGTTGCTGGGCTAAGAGACACATGCATTGAGTTCTGGGACAACCCCAGTCTCTCAGAAATCTGAATTATGTTCCCTCAGTATTTCTTCCTTCTCCTTTTAGTAGATTTCCATGAATTTATTTTTACCCCAGTGGCATAACAGAAAGAATGTAGGCTATTTAAGGACAAGGAAATAAGGAGAAAGAAAAGAATCCAATTTTTCCTCTGGCATATAGAGTAACTGGTTCAAAGCCTAGCTCTGCTAATTAATAGTTGCCTGGTTTTGGGAAAGTTACTAGCTTCTTTGAGTATCTTCTCACTTTTAAAATGGGGACCACAAGGGTTACTTTAAAGCTGAAATAAGATTGTTATAAAAATGTCCATCCTGATAACATGCATATAGAAGGTATCCAGTACATTGTATGATTTTTGATGAGTATTGCTCTTGTTATGCTTCCACATCCTGAAAGACCAGAACAAGAGATCAGAGTTCTGCTTCATGCCCTTGGCCTCCAGTTTCAACACTGCCAGGGCATGGAGGCCCTTTCATGTTACTTATCACATTACTACCTCACACATCAGGTAGTAATGCCATACTGCTCCTTCTTCAGACCATCACACAAGAGGTGTTCCTCTTTACCCTCCTCAAGCATCATGATTTTTTTTCTTCCTTTTCTAAAACTATGTCCCAGACATTTCTGTCAATGTTTTATTTAACTGTTGGGGAAACGTTGTAATCCAATAGATATTTAAAATCCACCAGACCTCTTGATCACCTCCATAGATGGCATGATAGGGCTTGGACATGAGTTTGTGATGGAGGCAAGTATATTTTGCCATAGTTGTCTTACATTTGTGTCTCTGAACTAAACAAAGATATTACGGTGTCAAACCTAGTGCTAAAAACTCTAAAGGTAGAAGCTCCTCTACAGCACACTCAGTAAAAACACCTCTCAGGGACTAGAAATATAAGTATGTTGGTGACTATAACTTATGACTCTGAGCCAAACAATTAATTTTTGGTTGTAGTCCTAAAGTCATAAAGCAGCTGTACACAAAAAACAAAATCCACAGCTGACAACTCTGAAAAAGCAATTATGTGTCAGTTATATGCACCTTCTATCTGCTCTCTCACTCACCTGTCAAGTCTGGTCTCCATAAGCAGGAAAAGCCAACATGGTAGGGAGGCAGATAGGACATATGATCCTTGGGTATATTACAAAAGTCAAGGATATGATCCTTCTACGCTTACACCTTAACACAGGTGTATAAACTTATCCCATATCTTTCCTCTGTGTTTTTGAGGTGATGCTGTTATATGTTTTGGGTTCTCTGCTGTATGTTTGAAATTGATTCAAGAAACCATCTGATCTGAGTAACCTAATTTGGTTGTAAGCCTTCATTTCCATGATTTCTGCTTAAGCTGCCAACTATGTATAAAGCACACTTAGAGGTGATTGTGGTATCAAGATAATTTCCTATCATGACAAGCACAGGTGGGAAGACATGGAGGAACAGTCAAGGTGAAGGGATACAGAAAGAAAGAGAGTAGGAGTAAGGCCTCAAGGAGAGATCATTTTACTGAGTGGCAGGATATGAAGTCCTCTTCCTGTCTGAGCCACTAAGAGGCAGTGCACTAATCTCTTGGCCACTTGGGAACCCAGTTTTCTTATCTGAAGGAATAATGTTGATAGGCTAAATTATCTCTAATGTCCCTTCTGGCTCCCCCTGGATCTCCCAGGTAGAGATTTAAAGTACTCTGCCAAACTGAATGAAATGGCTTAGCCACCCTCCTTAGGAAGTGGTGTTTCTGTGAAGCTACTGGAGCTGTGTAGAGGCCTGAGATCACCTGGATCCCATAGTAGAAATGGGGAAGTAAATGAGAGCACAGTTGGTAAAAAAATCTTGTTTTCCCCCAAAGCCTTTTAGTGGAGTTGATGACTCCTGTTTGCCTCTGCCTCAGTTGCCACCTGTTGTAGCATATCTCCATCCCTTAGCAGCATGCAGTGTTGAGAGGCTGGCCTGTAGGGAACAAGACTCCCTTCTCCTCTAACACCCTATTAGATTCAACCTGTTGAAAGCCTTGGCAAGAAACCAGAGGAAGCAAAGAGGGTAAAGTCAGGATTTCCCTTCTCCCATATCCTCACTATGTGACCTAGTGGCCCTCAACCCAAAGTCACAGCTGCTTTTGAGTAGCTCTCCCACTAGGACCCTGCCTCCAAGTTCTCAGAAGCACTCCCTTACTCCTTTGCATCTAGGGAAACTGACCCCTACTCTGATTGCTAATCCCTGCCCACACCTTTGTAAAAACTCTTTTGTTAGAACTTCCTGGGTTACTCAACATGGCAAGGTCATCTGTTTCCTGCAGGGACATTGACTGGTACATCTAATGAGCCCATTTTCTCCCTGTTCTCATCATGAATCCTGAAAATCTTTGTACCTTCCAACTCCAGAAGCTCAGGACTTTCTCTAGGGCAGAATTTCCAGATACCACCTGAGTTATCTCTTTATAACATCTTCCATGCCTTCATACAAAATTCCCTGTTCAGAAGAAAAGCATCACAATGGCTATATGTCCCAGTTCTATAGATGGATAAGTATCACAACATCCAAGTCATAATCTCTACCACCTAAGCTGGCAATTCAAATATGCCATAATCTCTACTACCTCAGCTGGCAATTCAAATATGAGACTCCTCTCTGACAATATCCAGGCCATCCTCCCAAGTGTGAGGTATCAGTAGGATCCTGGGTTCCCATCAAGCCTGGCTCTACTGCTGTTCCCTTGAATTCTCCATAAATTAGAATATGATCCAAGTTGGTTGCCTCTGGCCTCTCAAGAAGTAATAGCAACCCAAGTTGAGTGCCTCTGTCTAGCTTCTCAAGAAGTAATATTCTCTCTCAGCCCTAGATTAAGTTTCACATTCTAACTTCTTAATATGGTTGCATTTTAATAATGGTAATTAACAGTAAAACAGGTATTGGTACCAGTCACCAACACAGTTTGTATATTATATACTCAATCTTCACAACCCTATGCAGTACAAACTTTTATCATACTATCCCATTTTAAAGAAGACAAAATGGAACAGAGAGATTAAGACCAGCTGCCAGGATTTGGACCTATGCAGTCTGCCTCCAGAGCCAGAACTCTTTTCTGTTTTTGTTTTTTAATTTACAATGAAATGTTTTAATCATGCAGAAAAGTAGAAAGAATAGATGCATAATCTATTGGCTTACTGCTATATTTGGTTATCATTTTTGTTGAAATATTTCAAAGTACATTACAGATGTCATGACATTTCACCTACTAATAGTACAGTGTTTATGTATTGCATATGAAGGCATTTTCCTTGGTTGTACTACCATTATTGGAATTAAAAAATTAATAAGCTTTTTAACATCATCTAATAACCAAGCTATATTCAAGTTTCCCTTAAGTGGATAGAGCCCTCCATGAATCTGCAAATCCTCCTTGCACAATTCCAGGCTGATCTTCACACTGTTCTGGTTTTGTTCATACTCTGCTGCTGATGCCACATCAATACCCAACACCTCTCATCACTATGCTATACGATCCTTGCTGTGCTTTTCCTTCTCTAATAATAGTCTTCAAAAATAAAGAACCTTCTCCCTTACTCCATTTCTCCACACTTCAGCTCCTATATAAACCTAATGCAAACTAGTTTTTCCTGAGTGGAAAACATCCACCTTTCCAATTTAACTACTGCCCCTCCACAGCCATGAGCATGAGAGACACACAGGACAGCACCATTTATGTCTACTGTGAGAAACACAAGGAAGCAGGGCAGCTCCCACTGAGATGGATAGGTTCTTCCTGGTATGAGTAGTCTCGCCAAGAGGGGAAGAAATTGTCAAAAGTTGCTTCATGTTTTTCCTTGGACACTCTTGTTCTGGAAACAAGATGCACACAGCACAAATATTATTGGTTGGAAAAGAAAGACTAGATTATTTCCCAATAGAGAGAGAGAGCCAAGTATGAGATTCTAGACCCCAAACCAAAAAGAAGTCCTTATGTTCCCCCCACATCCTGTTCTTTTCCTCAGAGCCCAACCAATCAGTTCCTATACTGACCAGATGTTGTCATGGGACAGCCTCTCAAAAACCTATATATCTTCTCTCCACCACAGTATGTGCAGTGAGGAGTTAGCAAATGAACAGAGACATCGTAACTATTGTTTTCTATCCTGGTTCAGACCTCTTTGATAAAGAAGAAAGACAATGAAGAGAGAAGTGAAAGAAAGAAAGAAAGAAAGAAAGAAAGAAAGAAAGAAAGAAAGAAAGAAAGAAAGAAAGACAGACAGACAGACAGACATGGGAGAAGGCATTATTGAGTCTGCTATGGCTACTCTTTAGGAGTTAAAAGTTCCTAACATATCCCTAACACCAAAACCACATGTCCTGCCTCCAAAGACTTGTCAGAGAGGAATCATATCATCCCACCTACTGATTAAAAAGAAAAAAACAGTCTCTCAGCAGTTTATACTCCTACTTGTTCTTTAAGGCTTAATCAAAATCACCTCCTGAGTTTGTCCCCCTTCTATGCTTCCTTAGCATCCAGTGATGGCCCAATTGCAGGATGTGCCAAGATGAGCTGTAATTATCTGCTTCCGTGGTTGTCTCCCCCACA
The DNA here is from genome assembly GCA_004027455.1 of Hydrochoerus hydrochaeris. NCBI lineage: Eukaryota > Metazoa > Chordata > Mammalia > Rodentia > Hydrochaeridae > Hydrochoerus > Hydrochoerus hydrochaeris. Next base: position 9,320 of record PVLA01018470.1, read on the forward strand.
AGTCTCTGAGTTCCTTGGAGCCAAAACCATGCTTATTTGTCTCTGTACGCTCCATGCTCTACTCAGGGCCTATCAAACTGTCATTTAACAAATGTTGGTCTAAATAAACTGAATTCTAGCATTTTTTTCCAAATGACTATATATATATATATATATATATATATATATATATATATATATATATGGCTAATGGCATTAGAATAAATGTATATTTTTCTTTTCTTTTTTAAAAAAATCTCCCAATTGCTTCTCCACAGCCAACCTGAAAACTGAATTAACCAGAAAACAACATATAACCAGAAAGTTTGTGTCTATGCATATAGAGAACATAAGCCTCCCTCTTACTAGAGTTTTATAATCAACCCCTTTACACTGTGCCTCCTGAAAAAGCAGAACAGGCCTTTTCAATACTTATTAACCAAAGACGGGACACACATATGGCACACCTCAAGAAATGCTCAAATTGGCCTGATGGTGTCCATGGTCCAAGCTCCCTGGAGAAGTTGACCATCTGCCAAGCATAACCAGTGTGTCTGAATTATGGTAAGTAGCTGATAGAGTTCAAATGAGGAAGAAAATTACTAACCCCTCCTTTAGAAGTGGGCTAGAGAAGGACCTTCTTACTTCCAAAAAGTCCTAACATCTTGTTAAATACTGACATCTGTTTGCCTCCAGCTTGCTGCTCCCAATGTTTGCCAACTGGCCAAGAATGTTTGTGTTTTTACCAATCATTTTCCCCACTGCACCCACATCACTTCCTCTGGAGCTGCCAATTTCATAGTCACTACCATGTATACACTGTGCCAGCAAGGAGGACAAACACCCAGGCCCCACTGAGGAAGCCTGCCCCTCAAAGCAACCCAGCAGTTCCTCTACCCTGCCAAAGTACCAATAGGCACCGCCTTCAATCACAGGTGCATCACTTTCCGCCCTCTGTTTCACTTCCCACTGACCTCCTAAATCAGAGAGAAACTGGCTGCGTGGCCCACTAGAGACCGAGCCTTCATTCCAAGTCCTTCAGAAGATGACAGACTGCTCCAACTGTGTCTGCCTACCGGCCATGTTCATGTCATTCTCTTCCCAGAAAAGCTGTCCTAGTTATCCCTCTGCCTCTCAAGCTGTCCTGAGATACCTCACTAACTCCCCTAACTCTGAGCAATCCTCAAAGTTGAACCGTTAAGTCCTCCATAGCTCTCTTGCCACATCATCCAACTCCCACTCCCAGATGCATCTTCTTATACTTAAATGCGACTTGTTCTTTTTGCTTTACATCCCTCTATGCCTGATATGGCTGGGTTCCCAATTCTATGTCAGGTACACCCAACCTTGTATTTTACCCCTAATCTCTATAACGTATATTTCTGTTCCAGACTCAAATGTTTTCTAGACACTTGAATTCAAATCACATGCTGTTACCACAAATTCAACATTTCCTCTCTCCAAGCCAGCTCCCTTTCCCAGGTGCCCCTTTGTATATGTAAGGGAGTGCTCCTTTCTTCTGTTGTGTCTCCATTTTGCAAAGGCAGCAAGGAATTATATGATGTTATAAAACAAGAGAAAGTAACCAGGAAGCGAATCAATAGAGATCTCTGTATTTGGAAGGCAGCATGAAAATGTTAAAACTTACACTCCAACACAATGCAGATTTCTAGGACCTACCCCCAGAGACTTTGGTTCAGGAAGAGTGAGCGGTCACCTTGAAATCTACATTTTAGTAATGTCCCCCAAGTGATTCTGATGCAAGTAATCATAAGTCGCATTCTGGGAAAGACTTAGTTTTAGTCGTTGGTTGTAAGATAGGACTAAAAATGTATGAATGCTCAAAGGTGGCTTTAAATAGAAGCAATAAAGTGTTACAAAGCTCTGTTGCTTAGGGATTTTTACTAAAACCACAGAACTGGGAGGGACCATGAAGACTATCTGATCTAACTTCATTTGATGGGAAAAACTGAAACTCAAAGAAATTTTAGCTATCTTCTAAAGGCCATGCAAGTCTTGGGCAGAATATTTAACTTATGTGACCAAGTATAATGCTCTCTGTCCACAGAAGTAAATAAATAAGCAGGCATAGGCACACTCCAAGGCTTAAAATGGTTTTTTAATGTGCAAATGAATTGCCAAGGCTCTTTTTAATATGCAGAATCTGATTCAGCAAGTGGAGAAGGGGCTATGATTCTACAGCGCTAATAAGCTCCCAGGTGAGGCCAATGGGGCTGTCTACCACACCTGCTCTGAACAGGTGGTCTAAGAAACTAAAATAACTGCTCTTCATTTGTCCTAAACAAATAGCATGTGTCTTTAAAACGATCAATTTTGACACAGAAAACAGTTCTCCCTGGGGTCTTTAGCCAAGAGGTATGAAATGAATGGCCTACCTGAGTGGCCTTTGAGCTCTGCCCCCTAATCACCTGTCCAAAGTCAATAGCCAGCCTGTCAGAGGAAGGGCCTGAAACAGTGGGCACTCATATGCCTCCAACCCCAGCCCAGTCTGTGCCACAAGATGATGAAAAAGATGTAACTGCATACTGTCTTGGAAATATATTTAGAAAATCAGATTATTTCATTTTAAAGGAAACTTTCATATCAAAGAGAAATACCCTTGTCCAGAAATACTTGTAGAACCAAATGAAAAAGGTTTTCACTTGGATTTAGTAAGTAAACACACTTCATGCCATTGTTGTGAATAAAAGGAGAACAACACCCTGAAGGAGCTGGCAGCCTGGCTTGGAGGGGCACTCTGTCACCACACTGGCTGTCCGGCCTGGTGTCAAAACTTGGCCCAGTCATTTACATGCTGTGGGACTTGAATAAATTCATTTAACCTCAGTTTTCTTATCACTAAAATGGGATATGACCAGGATAAATAATTTATTACATATAAAGCAATCTGCATGATGCCGGATACATAGTGGGCATTCTACACAAGTTGGCTACAGCTATAAATTATAAAATGTGAGTACAGTCAGTGAATGATGGTTTAGTGGCTTTCTCAGCCACAAGGATCTTAACTTGATCAGTCACAGTGTATGTTTAAATTTTTGAGGGAAAAGGATCACTGCTTGGCTTCTGTCAGACATCCCAGGGAACTAGTAGCACAATATAGTTCTGTTTCTACATTAAATTGTACTTCATTCCTTTCAATGACATCATATCATTGCAAAACTAGATTTGGGGCAGTTGCTATAATAAAAAGCAAGCATAGCATAAAAATCAATGTGGAACAGGAAATAAGGGGAGAAATATCCGATCTAATTTCAACATGTAAAAAGTTGTACAGGGTGCAATAGGCACATAAGTCTCACTAATAAGTCACTGTGGCTAGTAAAGAATGAAGCAAAAATACTTTACTTGGGGGAATCAGTGAGATGTTGGTTAAAGGATACAAGTTCTAGCTAGCCTGTAGAATTCAAAAGATTCCTTGTACAATATGATAGCTACAGTTAGCAGCAATGTGTTGTATATTTGAAAATTACTAAGAAGGTCGATTAAATGTTCTCACCTAAAGTTAATGACAAGCATGTAAGGTCATTCAAGGGTTAATTAGCTTGATTTAGCCATTCCACAATATATTTAAAAATATATGTCATGCATTATAAATATCCAATTTGGTTTATAAATAATAAATAAGAAATGTACTTTTCTTCCATTTTGTATGTATTGTTTTTTCAAGAAGCTATCACATTATGAGGATACAAATGCTTATTAAGCTGTTTGGACTTAACCATTTAATCAACAGACTTAATATTTTGTTTGGTCTAAGAATGCCATGGCCTAAGATGTTAAGATAATGTGAACAGAGAATTTGGGGACCTCTATACACAACCCCTTTCTTTTATATGATGAAAATCTCTGGAAGTGGAAGTCAAAGAAGATTAAGAGTATAAACCAGTGGAAGCAGAGTTGGACTCAACCAAATACAATCCAACAATCACCACAGGGTGACGTTTTTCACATTACACTTAAAGAAACCATTTATAAAATGCAAACTTTAACTTGGATGTTTAAGAAAAATGTGTAAATCTAGATGCTTTCTTCTTCAGCCTGGAGGATGAATGTTCCAATTTGCAAGTGGCTGAAAGAGACATTATATACATGAGTGAAAGTGGGGAGACAGAGACTACAGGAAGCTTACTGAATTAATTGGACTATATCAATGCTAGAAAGAAATTCTCAGAAAAATCTAATTGCAGGTCAAGACTATGAAGCCAAATTGGCAGCGGAGTGGGTGGGGGGCACTTCCCTAGCCAGTAAGCTGCAGAAAAACTGTAAGCAATACAAAAGGCCTAGAGACCTCCACCACTCACCCATCTAAAAGAAACAAGAAATATGACAAGATAGAGAATCAGCTAAAGGCCTCCAACTGCCAAACCAGGGAAAGTGAGTCCAGGAGAGGTAAATGCAGAGGAGGTTGAAGGCAGCAAACATGCAGTATCAGACACGGCCTCATCGAAAATAAAGAAATACTTCTGTGACCTCATCGACGAATTTAAATCTGAAATTCTAACTCAGGTGAAGCAAGATATAGGAATATTAATAAAAGAAATGCTGGGTACTCCTCAAGAAAACACAAATGGAAGAATGGAGGAACCCAGAGAAAGGAGAAAAGCCTTTGATGAAGAATATAAACAAAATCTAGAATACATGAAACAGATCCAAAGAGAATATCAGGAAATTAAAAACTCCATTGAAAGCTGGCAAAACTTCTTAACAGAAACTAAAGACAGACTTTCAAAACTTGAAGATAGGTTTGCAATGTATGATCATGAAAGGAAGGATCTCTTAAAACTAACAAGGAAACAGGAAGTAACAATACAAAGGCTAGAAGATAATAAGAGGATTTATAACTTAAGAATAAAAAATGTGAACAAAGAAATAGGGACAAATACAAATGAAATAAAAAGCCTATTCACAGAAATAATTAAGGAAAACTTCCCAAGCATCACAAGTGATGTTCAGATATATGAGGCATACAGAACTCCAGCCAGCTACAACCAAAACAGATCTACACCCAGACATATAATAGTCAGGATCCCAGAAATCCATCACAAGAACAGAATATTAAAAGTGGTCAGAGAAAAGAAACAGATTACTTATAAAGGAAAACTCATCAAAATCACAGCGGACTTCTTGATAAAAAACTA
>PVLA01018471.1:0-14481 GCA_004027455.1 Hydrochoerus hydrochaeris
TAATGCACCTTATTCTAGCACAGGCACCAGTACTGTGTTTATTCCCACAGGCACTGGGAGCCTTGCTAAGACCACTCAGCCCTTCTCCATGGACTCCTACGAGGGACGAGAAGTGAACTTGTCCTGTGCCCACCCCAACATTGCTACAAGTGAGAACATCATCTGGTACCGACAAGTCCACCACCAGGGACCACAGTTTGTTATTCAAGGGTATAAGACAGACGTGGCCAGTGAGGCGGCATCTCTGTTTATCCCTAATGACAGGAAGTCCAGCACCCTGAGCCTGCCCCGGGTTGTTCTGAGAGACACTGCCGTGTACTACTGCATCGTGGCTGAGGCACAGTGACACATGTGGCCCTGCACCTGTGCAGTATCCCTCTGTGGATGACAGTCACGCCTGGAAAGAAGCCTCAAGGCAGGGCTTTCTGAAACTTTCATTTTCCATTGTTGGAGAGTGTTTGTAAAATAATTCTTATGCTATTTAAACCTTCCTGTTATTTATTTTTAAACAGATATTTCATTTACATGGAAAATTGAAAACAATGGTATGAAATTAAAAAAGAGTAGGGGGCAATGTGTTTAGCCCTCCATTGCCCCTTTCCACTCAACCGCACAGAATGAGCTTTAGTGGTTGTTACACGCTTTCTCTGTAGTGTGCTGGTGTGCCTCATTTTTCACATGAACAGACATCTATGCACATTTACATGTCCTACATATACTTTATAATCACTCCATAGGCAATGTGGAAAATATATATTCTTAGATTTTGAAAATTTTTGCCTCTCAGGTTATTATTATATAAAAATTTTGAACATTTCTGTGCTCAGGTTCAGGTATCTGCAAGCTGGATTCCATGTGTCCTCTTAGATTTCTCTGCTGCTGTCTTTCTCTGTCCTTCTGTCTCACTGCCCATCTGTGGATGGTGTGGAGGGGATGACGCTGGAGGACACTGGATTCTGATTGCAGTGGATTAACTAACAGTCAGCTTGTAACACACAGCTGAATCAGTGGGGTTCTGGGGGCGGGAGGCCCACCTGAGCATTGCTGCCAACAGCATAAAGAGGGAACTGGAGAGAAAGATATGGTGCTGTTTGTTCTCCTGGAGAAGCTTGTTATGCTGGTTTTCTTTTTTTTCTTTAAAGAAAGAAAGAAGAAAAAACAAAATAGAAAAGAAGGGTAGAATAATGCAGAATTCAACAAAAAATTAAATTAAGGAAATGCAATTTGATACATTACATATTGTCAGCTTAGAAATAGTTGTTCAAGTTACAAAATCAAAGCATAAAAAGTGGATAGACATTCAAACATTGATAGTGCAAACCATTCTGTTCAATGATCCAATACAAATTTAGTAATATGGTCATCTATCTTACACACTTATACATACAGTCATACTCTTTAGAACATTTCCTTCCTTTCATTTTTATAATATCTATTGTATATTTTGGGTCTTATTACTTTTTCAGTTTTTATTATTCTTTATACTAGAGAGACAATGCAATATTTACTAATGTGAGTCTTGTTTATTTCACTTATGAGAATAGTCTCAAGTTGCCTCCATTTAGCTATAAAGGCCTCAAGATCATCCTTTTTTATAATGGAGTAATATTCCATTGTATAAAAATACCACATCTTTTTCATCCACTTTATGGTTGATGGACATTTTGGTTGTTTCCAAGATTTAGCTATTACAAATTGTGCTGCTATGAACATGGGTGCACATATATCACTGTGACGTGACCTTTTCAAATTTTCTGGGAAAATACCCAGGAGGGAAAAAGCTGGATTGAATGGAATTTCTAATCCTAGTTTGTTGAGGAATCTCCATACTGATTTCCACAGTGGCTACACCAGTCTACATTCCCACCAACAGTGGAGCAGTGTTCCTTTTCCCCTGCAGCCTTGCCAACATTTTTATCAGTTGATTTCTTGATATTCTTTCCGGAGTGAGGTGATATTTCAGTGTTGTTTTTAATTTGTACTTCTCGAATGACCAGTGATGGTGAACATTTCTTCATGTATTTATTTGCCATTTGTATCTCTATCTGAGAACTGTGGGTTCATCTCAGATGCCCATTTTTGGAGAGGGTCTTGAATTTGGGAGGCTTGATATTTTCCAATTCTTTATATGTTCTGGATATAAGTCCTTTGTCTGAGGGCTTGTTGACTAAAATTCTTTCCCATTCTGTGAGTTTTCTTTTTCACTTTGTTGATGATTTCTTTTGAAGTACAAAACTTTTTAGTAATATCAGATCCCAGTTGTTGATTCTTTGAAGTGTTTCCCATGCAGTTTGTGTTTTGTTCATGAATTCTCTGCCTACCCCTATGTACCCAAGATATCTACCTACCTTGTCTTCCATTAGATTTAGTGTTTCTGTTTTAATATTTAGATCTTTGATCCATTTTGACTTTAGTTTAGTGTATGGTGATAGGTAGGCATGAGTCTATTTTCTGTCTTCAGCATGTGGAGAGCCAATTTTTCCAACACTATTTACTAAAGAAGCTATCTTTTTCCCAGTGAACATGGTTAGCCCCTTTGTCACATATAAAGTGGCTGAGTGTCTTTGTAGTAGTGCTTGCAACTTCTAATCTGTTCCATTGATCCTCAGGTCTATTTCTTTGCCAGTACCATGCTGATTTTATCACTGTGGCTTTGTAGTGTAGTTACCAGTCAGGAATTGAGATGCCTCCTGTATTGCCATTTTTGCCCACAATTGTCTTTGTTGTTCTCGGTTTCTTCTGTTTCCAAATAAATTTCAGGAGTGTTTTCTCTAGATATGTAAGGTATGTTAATGGTATTTTGATTGGGATTACATTAAATCTGTATAACAGTTTTGGAAATAAGGCCTTTTTCACAATGTTGGTTCTTCCTAACCAAGAGCAAGGGATATCCTTCCATTTTCTAATATCCTCTTCAATCTCTTTTTTCAGTGTAGTATAATTTTCATCATATAGGTCTTTTACATTCTTGGTTAGGTTGATTCCTAGGTATCTCATTTTTTTAGATGATATTGTGAAAGGTGATATTTCCATGGTTTCTCTCTCAGTGAGTTTTTCATTTGTGTACAGGAATGGTATTGATTTTTGAGTGTTGACTTTGTATTTGACTATGCTGTAAATTTGTTTATTACTTCTAGTAGTCTTTTTAATGGAGTTTTTTTGGGTCTTCTATATAAGTTATCACTTCATCTACAAATAATGATAATTTTACTTCTTCCTTTCCTATCTTTATTCCTTTTATTTCTCTCTTTTTTGATTGCTCTCATTAATATTTCCAGAACTATATTGAATAGAAGTGGTGATAATGGACATACTTGTCTTGTTCCTGATTTTAGAGTGAAGGTTTTCAGTTTTTGACTATTTAGTATAATGTTGACTGTTGGTTTGTCATATATGGCCTTTGTGAGATTGAGGTAGATACCATCTGTTCCACATTTCTATAGGGCTTGTATTATGAACCGGTGTTGGACTTTATCAAAAGCCTTTTCTGCATCTATTGAGATGATCATGTGATTTTTGTCTTTGGCTCTATTGATGTGGTGTATTACATTTATTAATTTGTGAATGATAAACCATTCCTGCATTCCTGGAATAGACCCTACTTGGTTGTGATGTATAATCTACTTGATGATTTGCTACATTCTATTTGCCAGTATTTTTTTGAGAATCTTTGCATCAGTGTTCATTAGGGACATTGACCTATAGTTCTCCTTTTTGGTTGGGACTTTCTCTGGTTTTGGTATCAGTGTGATACTTGCCTCCAGGAATGAGTTAGGGAGGATTGCTTTCTTTTCAATTTCATTGAAGATTTTAAGGAGTATTGGTGTTAAATCTCTAAATTTCTTATAGATTTCTGCTGTGAATACATCAGGGCCTGGGCTTTTCTTTGTTGGTAAGTTTTCAGTCACATTTTCCATTTTAGTAGCTGATATTGGGTTTTTCAAAATTGTTATATCTTCTTGATTAAGCTTTGGTAATTCATATGTTTCTAGAAATCTGTCCATTTCCTCTGTGTTTTCCAACCTATGTGAGTAGAGATTTTCAAAGCAGGTGTTTGTGATGTTTTGAATTTCCCTGGGATCTGTAGTAATTTTCCTCTTTTCAGTCCTTATTGTGTGAATTTGAGTTTTTTCTTGATAAGGTTGGCTAGATGTTTATCAATTTTGTTTAATCTCTCAAAAACCCAGCTCTTTGATTTGTTAGTTCTTTGTACTGTCTTTTTAGTTTCAATTGCATTACTTTCTGTTCTGATCTTTACAATTTTCTCTCTTCTATGAGCTTTGGGTTTGACTTGCTCTTCCTTTTCTAGAAACTTGAGATGTAGCATTAGGTTATTTATCTGTGCTTATTCTATTTTCTTGATGTGACAATTTATTACTATATATTTCCCTCTTAAGACTCCTTTCATTGCATCCCACAGGTTACAGTATGTTGTATCTGCATTTCCAATGAATTGTAGGTATGGTTTTACTTCTTTAATTTAATCTGAAACCCACTGGTTGTTCAGGAGGTTATTTTACCATGTATTATTGCAGGTTTTGCAAATTTTTTTTTACCATTGATTTCTAATTTTAGTGTGCCATGGTCAAATATTATGCACGGGGTAATTTCAATTCCTTTGCATTTGCTTAAGAATGTTTTATGGGTTATTATATGGTCTATTTTGGAAAATGTCCCATGTGCAGGTGAGAAGAATCTACATTCTGGTGTGGTTGGGTGGAACACTCTGTAAACATCCACTAAGTCCATTTGCTCTCCGGTATGATTCAGTTCTGTTATACCTTGCTGACTTTTTTTCTAGTTGATTTATCTTTCTGTGACAGTGATTTATCTTTCTGTGACAGAAGGTCCCCATTACAATTGTGTTCTTGTGTACTTGGTTTTTCATGTCCATTAGTATTTGCTTTATATAGTTGGGTGCTTCTGTATTTGGTGCATATGGACTTATAATTGTTAGTTCTTTCTCTTCAGTTTTTCCACTAACAAGTATGTAGTGACCTTCTTTATCTCTTTTAATCATTTTAGGTTTGAAGTTCACATTGTCTGCAAATAGAATAGTTACCTCTGCTTTTTTCTGGGTTGCTGTTGCATGGAATACTGTTTTCCATCCTTTGACTTTTAATCTGTGAGTTTCCTTTTGAGTCAGATGTGTTTCTTGTATATAGCATATTGTGGGATCTTGTTTCTTGATCCATTCTGTCAACTTGTTTCTTTTGATATATGAATTGAGGCCATTTACTTTTATGGATATCACTGATATGTACTGGTTCAACTGTGCATGTTATGTTCCTGTTTGTTTTCTGCTTTTCCCCCTGATTTAATTGCTTGTCCTGCCTGGTAGTTTCTTTCTGTTGTTGTTCTGGAGATTGTGGTCATTTTTATCTCTATGTAGTATGTTTTTCAGTACTCTTTCTAGGTAGGGTTGGTTTGGTGGACATGAGTTTCTTCAGTTGTTCTTGTCAGGGAAGTATCTTGCTTTTCCATTAAGTGTGAATGACAGTTATGCTGGGTACATCAGTCTGGGATGAAAGTTGTTTTCTTTTAGGGCTTGATATACTTCATTTCAAGCTTGTCTTAACTTGAAGGTTTACACTTAAGAGTCTGCTGTGATTCTAATGAGTTTTCCTTGATAGGTTAGTTGTGTAAAACCAAATACCAGCCCAAAAGGTGTCTGATAAGCCCTTTTAATTTTCTCCATTTTGGGGGAGCCTTTATTGGCACAACTAACAGCTTTTAGTATTTTGTTTTTATGCTGTATGTCTGGGATCTTAATTGTTTTTATGCTGTATGTCTGGGTGTAGATTTGTGTTGGTTGTGACTTTGGGATTCTATATGCCTCGCTTATCTGTATATCAGATTTTCCCCCCATGTTTGGGAAGTTTTTTGCTATTATTTCTGCAAATAGTTTATGGATCTCATTTGTGTTGACTCCTGCATCTTCATTGATGCTTATTGGTCTTATATTGTTTCTCTTGGCATCATCTTGAAGCTGCTGGATTGTTGTTTCATGCTGCTTTGTTGTTTAAAAGTTCTATTCTTTCATGATAGTTAACTGCAATCCTGTCCTCAAGGTCCAAAATTCTATCCTCAGCTTCATTTAAACAGTTTTGCCAGCTTTCAATAGAATATTTTTGTTTCTTGAATATCTGTTTGAATTTGTTTCATGGATTCTTCTTGTTTTGTATATTGCTCATTCAAGGTTTCAATCAATTTCCAATGCTCCTTTTTTTCCCCTATTTTATCTATTTTTTCTCTAGCTGTGCTGGGCAACTTATTTACTAATATTGTTATTTCTGATTTTATATGAGAAATTATTTCTAATTTGATTTCCTCTATAGCCTCATGGATTTGTTTCTTTATTTCATTTGCTATCTTTTCAGATATTTATGGTATATGCCTTTTTTTTAATTGGTACCAGGGATCAAACTCATGACCATGTGCTTGCAAGGCAGGAGCTTATGCAGCTGAGCTAAATCCCCAGCCTGGTGTATGACTTTTAAAGTCCTCTCTTTCACTCTCACCTGTTCTTGCTTTTGATGGACTAGCTGTTTGAGATTTCATTTTGCTTTTTTGTTTTGTCATTTTCACCTTTTGGGCTGGTATTTGGTTTTGCAATCCTAATAGTCACAACTGTCAGTAGTGCATATCTTAGGGTCCTCCTGTGTGGTTGATGTTTGTCTGATTTTATTGACCACCAGGAAGAGGAGGGCCAGGCACCTGAATGGTGGGTCCTATATTCTTCTTGGGCTGACTAGACTAGGAGTATTGATGTAGGTCAACCCTTAGCTCCTGCTGTTGCTATGTCTTCAGGTTATTACAGATCACCAGATCTCCCTGTCTATAGTGCTTGTCTCAGCTGAGACCCTACCATGTCACTGGGTGTCTGATAAGCCCTTTTAATTTTCTCCATTTTGGGGGAGCCTTTATTGGCACCCTCTTAAACCTGCTTGATGTTCTCTGTGTGGAGGAAGGAGTCAGCTACACTCTTGCCCAGCTCTCCAAGGTCTTACAGCTGGACGAGTTTTGCCACTGCTCCTATTTACCCTCTGAGGACCTTTTGTTTTAGCAGCAAACTCACCTTACTGACTGGAGCCTGCTGAGGTCTTCTGTTTGGATAAGGGGTTACTGAGTATCCTATCAACCTAGTATGGTTAATCCACTTCAGTTCAATGTTGTGGGAGGGAGAGTGGGAGTCAAACATCAACAGCAGTACTTTGTCCAGGAGATAGGGAGGGTCTCTGAGGGCAGTGTGCCAACAGTGCACAGAGGTCTGGTCTGGCACATGGCACACAGCAAAAGTGTGCCCAGCACAAGGAAGGTCCAAGGGTAGGGGGCAACAGCCTGGTCTGGTGTGTGGTGCACACCTTGGTTTTCTTGATATGAACTTGGTTATTTGATTGTTTGAGGAACTCAAGTTGTCATTGTCACTGAAGATGACTATAGTTCTCTTTGGGGGAGCTCTGGCCCTACTTGGAGCATCACTTCCTGGCTCCAGTGCAGATCCCTCAGCCTGCTTGCACAGATCCTTCATCCTGCTGGTGCAGACTGTCTAGCTCCCAGCAATGACCCTTGGGCCTTCCCAGTGAAGATCCTTGATACAGACTTGCATGAGACTCATGGAGGTTATTGGCATGGGCTCTAGGTCTTCAGCTGGACTCCTGTAGTATGTTGTGGGATCCAGGCCCTTAGCTGGATTCTTTGGGTCTGTAGTGTGTGGGCAGACCTCCTGAACTCTTTCCCATTTGTCTCTTTGGGTGAATATTGTAAGTAATCTATAAGTTATGTGTCCTGTATTAAACTTTTTCCCTTGTAAACCCTGGTTGGATGATGCGATGGTTGTGGTCTAGAAAAGGTTAGTGTTAAGGTCCAAGTTCTTTCAAGGAGTTAAGGGACAGAACAGGTTTTGTTTTAGGATTCATTTTTAAGAATAGGAATTTGTATGTTAATCACTTTAGAAGAAAAAATTAGTAGGGCTGAGTAGTGTGGAAAAGGCACAGGAATTAATAGTAGAAAGCTCAGGTCTCTCCTTGTGCTTCATTCTTGTTGCATGCCCAAGGTCATAAAGCATGAAAAAAAACTAGCTTTGGAATGGCCATTCCTGAGTTTGAATTTAAGTTATGTGATTCTACAGAGTTTGATCTGTAGATCAGTGCAAACATCCCAGTGCCCAGCAACACACACAGACACAGGCATACAGACACAGACACACACCAACACAGACAGAGACATGTAGAGACACACACACACACACACACAGACACACACACACAATCATCTTCTACAGCTATCACAAGGTCGAAGCATGATTCTTTGCAGGTCTGTCTTGTAACAGACTACCAAAATAGTTATTTTAGAAGCTCTAGAAAGCAGTGATTAATACAATTGGTAAAGACATCAAAGTGTCCTCAAATCTCAACATCCTTAGAACCATAGATTAAATTTTGGTATCTTTTCACAGTATAGGAGGATATTTACTATATACAGGTATTAAAATAACATGTATGAAGTGAGAATTAAAGGCCTTTTTAGTCAAGATTTCAGAGAGCTTTGGATGATTGTCTTTTGAATGCTAGATCACATCTTCTGGGTAGTTAATTTTGAAAGCTGAAAATCAATAGTAAGGCAGGTATAATAGCAAAATATGGTAAGCCACAGTAAGCGGCATATAATTCTGCAATTAATATCCTTTCTTGTGCAGTTTTTCCTTTTCTGTGGACTTTCTAATTGCTTCCTATTTTTATCTTAATATCCATCTTTCCCCTATTTTTATCCTAATATCCATCTTTCAACAAATTTCTCAGTGTAGCTGATTCTGTCAGATTCTCTGTATTTCTAAAGACCTCTTAGTAAAAGACCAATGATGCTCTTGTTCCAACATGGTCTGATTGTATAGTGATATTTTTCAGAAACTGTTAATTAGAATTTTAATAGTTTTATTTCTGTTCATTGAATTATCTCTATTGTCTTTAGCATCACTGAAAACTCGTTCATTTTTATTTTAAAGAAGATCAGCAACAAGATGCAGAGTAACACTAGTTAATACACTGCGTAGTATTATTTGCATCAGAGTACAAGATACAGGCATTTAACTGTCCAAACAAGATTAGCATAAACTTTTATTTTGGATAAAGAGAGAGAAACAGTATAACTATCTTAATTATCCTGTGTGTTTGTGTTTTTCTTTTTCCCTTCCTTCTTTTCTGCTTTCCTTCATCTCAGTTTCTGCTTCCTTTTGAATAGTTTCTTTCTATTTCACAATATCTATTGCACACTTTGGATCTTATAAACTCTTTCAGCCTCTCAATATGATGTTTATAATGTGATGTTTACACATGCAAATCTGGTTTATTTCATTTATGAGTATGGTCTCAAGTGGCATCCATTTATCCATAAAAGTCTTAAATTTACTCTTCTATATAGTTGAGTAGCAATCCATTGTATAATAGACCACATCTTTTTTATATTTCCCTCAGGTGATGGCCATTTGGGCTAATTCCAAGATGTGGCCATTATAAATTGTGCTGCTATAAACACGGGTGCACATATATTGCTGTGTTATGATGTTTTTAATTTTTCCAGGAAGATACCTCAAAAGGGAATAACTAGGTCAAATGGGACCTCTAATCCTAGTTTTTTTTTTCATTTTTTTACTTAAAGAGAAGAAAAAAATAGGAAAAAGTTAGAAATATTACAGGATTTCAAGAAAAGAAGATAAATAGTAAGAAATCACTAGCTGATACATTACACGTTGTTATTTTAGAAATAGTTATTCAAGTTACAGGATTAAAGCACACAAAGTAGGCACTAAAGCAGTGAGAGTGCAAACAGATCTGTTCAAGAATCCAACAAGAACCTAGAAATATGGTCATCAATCCCACACATCTAAACATACATGCAGCTATATCTTTTATAGTGCTTCCTATTTCCTCTTTTTTTACAATAGCAATTATAGATTTTTAAAATTTTATTTAAAGAGAAGAAAAAAAGAAAAAAAAACAAAAAAGGGTAGCAATAATACAGAATTCTAAAAGAAAGAAAGAAAAAGGAGAATGAGAAAAAGCCCCACTAAGAAATCAGTAATTTATAAATTGTGTATTGTCATCTTGGATGTAGTTGTTCAAGTTACAAAGTTAAAGCATACATAGTAAGGGTTGCTCAAAGATCCAACAAAGATTCAGCAATATGGTCATCTATTTTACACACTCAAACATACATGCAGTTATATCCCTTAGAGCACTTTCCTTTCCTCTCTTTTTTACAATAGCAATTACACATTTTGGTTTTATTACACTTGTAGTTCTTATTTACTTTTTACACTAGATACACAATATGATATTTATAAATATGATTCTTATTTATTTCACTAATGAGGATAGCCTCAAGTTGCCTCCATTTGCCTATGAAGGCCTCAAGATCATCCTTTTTTATAGCTGAGTAATATTCCATTGTATAAAAATGCCACATCTTTTTCATCCACTCTGCAGTTGATGGGCATCTTGGTTGTTTCCAGGATTTAGCTATTACAAATTGTGCAACTATGAACATGGGTGCACATATATCACTGTGATATGAACTTTTCAGTTCTCTGGGGAAAATGCCCAGGAGGGGTATAGCTGGATTGAATGGGGCTTCCAATCCTAGTCTTCTGAGAATTCTCCATATGGATTTCCATAATGGTTGCACCAGTCTACATTCCCACCAACAGTGGAGCAGTGTTCCTTTTTCCCCGCAGCCTCGCCAACATTTGTTATCAGTTGATTTCTTGATGGAAGCTATTCTTTCCAGAGTGAGGTGGAATCTCAATGCTGTTTTAATTTGCATTTCTCGAATGAGCAGTAATGGCAAACATTTCTTCATGTTTTTATTTGCCATTTGTATATCTTTCTCTGAGAACTGTGTGTTCATCTCAGATGCCCATTTTTGGAGAGGGTCTTTGAATTTGGGGGGATTGATATTTTTCAATTCTTTATATATTCTGGACACAAGTCCTTTGTCTGAGGGGTTGCTGGTTAAAATTCTTTCCCACTCTGTTGGTTTTCTTTTCACTCTGTTGGTGATTTTCTTTGAAGTGCAGAAAATTTTCAATAATGTGAGATCCCATTTGTTGATTCTTTGAAGTGTTTCCCATGCAGTTTGTGTTTGGCTCATGAATTCTCTGCCTATCCCTATGTCTCCAAGACTTCTACCTACCTTGTGTTCCAGTAGATTTAGTGTTTCTGTTTTAATATTGAGGTCTTTGATCCATTTAGACTTTCATTTTGTGCATGGTGATATGCATGTAATCCTAGTTTTTGAGGAATCTCCACACTGGTTTCCATAATGGTTGCACCAGTCTACAGTCTCAGCAACAGTGGAGAAGAGTTCCTTTTTCCCCACAGCCCCATCAGGGTATTATTCATTGACTTATAGATGACGCCATTCTTTGTGGAGTGAGATGGAATCTCAGTGTTGTTTTAATTTGGATCTCTTAAATGATCAATGATGTTGAACACTTTTCATGTTTTCATTTGTTGTTTGTATTTCTTCTTCTGAGAAGTGTATATTTATCTCAGATGTCTATTTTTGGATGGGGTCTTTGCATTTGGGGGTTCTGATTTTTCAGTTCTTTATATGTTCTAGAAATAAGTCCTTTGTCAGAGGGACAAAGGACTGGGTGTAACTCTGTTGATGATTTCTTTTGTTGTGTAAATTTTTTTTAATAAGGTGAGATCCCAGTTGTTGATTTTTTTGTAGTATTTCCCATGCAATCTGGGTTTTGTTCATTAAGTTTCTGCCTATACCTATGTCTTCAAGATTTCTATCTATTTGCTCTTCCAGTAGATCTAGTGTTTCTGTTTTAATATTTGGATCTTTGATCCATTTTGACTTTAGTGTATGATGATAGACATGGGTCTAGTTTTAGTTTTCTGCATGTTGACAGCCAGTTTTCCCAGCATCATTTTGTGAAGAGACTATCTTTGTTCCAGTGAACGTTTGGCTTGTTTGTCAAAGATACGGTGGCTGAGTGTATTTGAAGTTGTGTCTGCATCTTCAAATCTGTTCCACTGATTATCAGGCCTGTTTTTTTTTCTAATATCACATTGAGCTTTGTAGCATAATTTGAAGACAGGGATTGTGATGCCCCCTGACTTGCCTTTGTTGACCAGATTGCTTTTGCTATTCTAGGTCTCTTCTGTTTTCAAATGAATTTTAGTGATATTTTCTTTAGTTTTGTGAGGTATGCTAATAGTTTTTGATTGAGGTTTCACTAAATCTGTGGAACAATATGGGAACGTGGCCATTTTCATGATGCTAGTTCTTCCTATGTATGAACAAGTGATATCTTTGCATCTTCTGATATCCTCTTTATTCTCCTGGTTCAGAATACTATAATATTCAATGTTTTAGTTCCTTTGTTGGATTGATTCTTAAGTATTTCATTTTTTTGGATGCTATTGTGAAGTGTGTTGTTTCCCCAATTTCTCTCTCTGTGAGTTTGTTGCTTGTGTACAGGAATGCTATTAATCTTCAAGTGTTGATTTTGTATCCAGCTATGCTTCTGAGTTTGTTTATTACATCTAGAAGTCTTTGGTGGAGTTTTTGGGGTTTTATACATAGTGTATCATGTTATCTGCAGATAAAGATAATTTAAATTCTTTCCTTGTTATCTTTATTCCTTTTATTTCCTTTTCTTGTCTAACTGCTCTGCCTAAGGTTTCCAGAACTATACTGAATAGAAGTGGCAATAGTGGATATCCTTGTCTTGTTCCTGATTTTAGTCAATGCTTTTAGTTTTTGATCATTTACTATGATGTTGGCTGTTGGTTAGTCATAGATAGCTTTTATTAGATGGAGACACAGAACATCAATTCCAATTTTTTGTAAGATTTTATCATGAATAGATGTTGGACTTTCTCAAATGCTTTTTCTGCATCTGTTGAGATGATCATATGATTTTTGTCTTTGATTCTGTTAATATGGTATGTTATGTTTATTGATTTGTATATGTTGAACCATCCCTGAATCCCTCCTCACTTTTCCTGTCTGTCTTTGCATTTACAGATGCAAAGACGGTCTGTATGTCTCTTTGTTGTCTATCTGTTAGTTTGAGTTGAGATAGGGTCTTCAACTTGAACTTGAAGTTAGGTTTTTTTCTTTTAGAGATAGTCAATGTTTCCAGACTTTCCCCTTCTGAGCCCCTAACCTACACTACCTGCCCTCCTCAGTCCAAAGCTGCCCCATGGGGTCAGGACCCAGTTTCCTTTGCACAGAGTGTGAGCTGGTGCTGAAAATGGTTGAGAGTGATAGAGCGAGCCTTGAGAGGTGTGCTGCCTCATACTATTTGCCCTCTCATCTGTTCTTTGCTGACTTTCATTGAATACAGATTGTGAAGTTCCTATGGCTTTATATAAGTGTGCAATATCCCACAGCGTGGCCATGCACTGGTGGCCCCCACTGTGTGAGGTCTGTGCCTCAGACAAAGCATGCTGAGAGCTGAGAAAGGAGAGGAGGACTTGGCTCAAACGCTCTCACCCTCCACATAAATCAGCAGCTCACTCCAGCCTCACCAGGGGCAGCCATGGGTTGTTTATCACTGTTTTCAACACAGAGATGCACTTTCTACTTCATGTCAATAATGAAAACCTGTACTCAGCATCATACACTTATGAACATAAGGAGTATCACATAGACTGAAGGCAACAATGATCAGAGGAAATTTAAAAGCAAACTGCATATTACTTATGCACGTGAGGTGGCTGCCAATATGAGAAAACAGCAGTTCCATAGGACTGTTTTTGATAAAGACCTAAGAATTAATGACAAAGTCACATGGCTGAGAATTTTTTCAGGAATATTTATTCTCAGGTTTTAATAAATATGTAGAACTGTGTGCCACAGTTAGATCATATTCAACTGTGTTCACTTCTGAATTCTATACTCAGATAGTGACTTCCAGTGTCAACAAAGGTACATGAAAAATGCAACTTCTGAATTCTATACTCAAATAGTGACCTCCAGTGTCAACAAAGGTACATGAAAAATGCAACCAATAAATATCACAATGAAAAATTTAAGAATTATATTCTTTTTTAAGAGCAGGATATATTTATTGAAAGAAGGAAAGCTTCTGTCTGAGAGAGAGAGAGAGAGAGAGAGAGAGAAGAGATCCCGAGTGGGTTGCCAAAGACTCCATCTTTTCTAGAGACTTTTATAGAGTAAAACCACAAAGTGAGGCAGGTCTAAGGTGGGGAAAACAACGAAACTGGCAACATGGGCATGAGTTAGGACAAAACTATGTTTAAACAACAAGATTAATTGCACAGGTAAATTGATTTAATTGGAGACAAGGGGGGAAGTGAGTCACATAGCAAGTGGGCATGCTTAAAGAGCAGTGACTCTTCCTGGTGGGGTTGGGTTGGTGACTTCTGGCTTCCTCAGGGTGCTAGAGACCTAGTTTTCTAGAATATCAATTCCTGATGCTTACCTGTAGGAAGTATGTGG
>PVLA01018472.1:0-14447 GCA_004027455.1 Hydrochoerus hydrochaeris
CAGACACTGAGTAACAGTGCCCAGCCAGATTCCAGGTCTCCTGATTCTGAATCCAGCATCCTTTCTGCCAACAACCTAGCCAGACTAGACAAACAACAGCCAAGGAATTCCGTGGCCCCAGTGGCATGACAGGTACACTGTGAACTAGAAGCAGGGGCTCAAAAGATACTTTGAGGCCTGTGTGAAAGTCTAAACTTTTGTTCCTAAGAGTTACATGTTACTTCCTTAACTGCATATCATTCACTTAAACTCTTGGTGCACTGTGTAAAAATTCCTCTTTGAGGAAGAAAGACAGCCTTGTCCATGCTGTGTCCAAGCCTGATTTCCTGAACAATGCTCCTTACTTGTTAAATCTTCCTAGGCTTCTTACTGTCTATCCCCACCCCCAACACCACATTCTGCTGAGAAAAGCCACCACACCTGTGAATTGCACATTCTGAAATTTGAATCACAACTGGATTCTTTTATATGTCCATTATTACTATCAGGAAGCAAGATGAGGAAAAATTTGCACATTAAAAGTGAATTCAGCATGATGAAGGTCATTTTCAATTGTGACTGGCCATTATACAACTCTTTGGCTAGCATTACAGACAGATGCCATGCAATAGAATGTTTTTCTGATATTGAGTTAGCTTCTTGGCAGACCAAAGCAGTTTATTAGTAATCTTGGATCTCCTTCCATATTTGTGATTCCACAGTAAATGCTAGATAGTAGGTGATTTGGTTTTTGGGCCATAAAAACCTACAATAGCATTTCTGCACAAATCCCAGTTATTGAGAGGAGAGTTCTTTCTTGAGACTCTATTCTTTTTTACCTTAAATTATTTACTCCACTTCAGGGTTAATCAGGAGAAAGAGAATGGGAGGAACAAAAGAGACTTTAGAGAGAAGGAAGAAAAAGAAGTAGATTTCAAGTTAACTTTAAGAGTGACCATTTCAAAGAGCATTGCACAAATGACCCAAGACAAGCTACAGAAGAGTTTGAGGATATTCGTATAAATGGCTGATGTGGTGTTACTCGTTGGGCATACAGGGTTAACAATAATGTTTTATTTTGCATCATTTATTTCCTGAGATTCTTTTTCTAACTACCTAATTTTTTTATTTTTTGAGAGTTGGTTCCCACTGAGCAAAACAAGGTTGGTGGTTCTTCCTGACAACTCATCTCCCTACTTTCAGTCTCTTCCTAATCCAGTCCATCATGGACATTTCTACCATTGACCTCCTGAAGGAAAAATCCAACCAGAGCACTTCTGTGATTAAATGTTTCCAAAACTCCATCACCTGATCCCATACTTCCTAGCCCCTCTAGCCACAGTGAATTATGTGCTATTTTGAAAATACAATATACATTAATGAGTGACACATCTATTAATTTGTATTCATAATAAAGGGTACTCATAATAGAAAACCAGCTTAGACAGTGTGAGACAAAAAGGGAAAATTACTGAAAAGATGCTGGGACAAAGCTGAGGGAAAGGCAAGGAGGAAACTCGATCTCAGGAACAGCTAAGTACAGAAGAACATCATCTGTCTGTCACTTCGACTCCTGGCCTTTCTTACACTGCAATTCCAGCTTTGCTTCAGCTTCATTCCCTTTTCCTCCAGATCAAGATAATCTAGAAAACATGACGAGCAACACCTAAATTTTATTCACCAATCCACAGACCTTGAATCTATGGATTCTAGTTTAAAGCTAGAGAACAATGTGATCTATCCAGCTATAGTGAAAGACTTGATAGCATTGGGAACATTCCTAAGAAAAGGAGCATTAGTTCAAAGTTAAGCAGTGAATGCTTATTACCTTGTATGATACCTAATGCTACTATTTGATTTTTTTTGTCACTGCTAAAAAACAAATTAAGGGAGTCTAATTTTCCAAAGTAAAACGTTGAATTTTATTGTAAACTGTGATGCTGATTATTGCTGACTTCTTTGTATGTTAAATTCATTTACATCTCTTAAGAATACAGGCCTTCTAAAGTGCAGAGATTAAGGAGAACCCCTTGCCACACTGGTTGCTTCAATAAGCATCATTCATAATGATAAACTGTGTTATGTTGTGTTCTTGATAGTACTATGATAATTAGATATGCCTAAACACTGTATTCCAAGATTAGTCACCTAAAAGGCACATCAGTAAAGAAGTACATTCTATTTATAGGGACTGTAATAAATACTCTTAGATACAACTCTCTGACAAAACTAGACATACTGATTATGTTTCATGGATATTCTCCTATCAATTTTGATTATATTTTCTTTGGAAGGCTGTGTTTGCCAAAGGTTCTGTAAGAGTGTGACCGCTAGAAGACATCTTGAACAGTATTTTACTTCCAGTGCCTTCCCCTCATCTCTGCTTGTTTTAGTTCAGTTGTTTTACTGTGAGTCAAGTTTCCCTTTCATTTCATGAAACTTCTGTACAACTTGTTAATGTCAACTGTCTGGTCCTTGGCTATAAAAATTTCTCTGTCTGTTACTAAACTATTTCATGGGCCACACACACTTTTTATGCTCAATGACTTTGTGATATAGGGACAAGGGTACACCTCATACTTCTTCAGAGTTCAACCAACCATTTCTAGAATAGCATAAATTCATACTAAGTGCTCACATGCTTGCTGAGGTTAACTGAACAATTATTAGGTTTACATGGTATAAAGAAAATAATTCATCTACTCACTCCTAGTTCTAATCACGGAATGGAGAAAGTGACATTTTATTTAATTCCATTCATGTGTCCATCCATCTATTCACTCATTGGAAAAATTTGATGAATTGTTACTCTCTTCTTGACACTGTGTTATAGAGATTAATTAGATAACATATCTGCCCTGGAGGGCACAATATAGCTGGCAAACAGACATGGAAACTAATAAGTTATCACCACACCAGATAATGAAGGGAGAGCAGAGTGCACTGGGTCTCTGGTATGGGTATTACAACACCAAAAAAAATCTACATCTAATTGATTATCTTCAACAACTTTCTTACAAGCTTACAAAACTTGCAAATAGGTAAAAGAACATGTGAGAAACAATTTTCTATTTTCAGATTGTTTACTCTGGGTGTGTCAGAGGGGAATGTTTGTGTTCTACTCACTTCTTCCGGGTCTTCAACTGCTCTCCTTCAGCTGATCTTCTGTTTTATATCTTACTGACTACTGTCTTGAATGATCTGCTGAGACCTGGAAGAAGATAAGAATGTACCATGGTAAGCAGGTGGATTTTGACTGAGATGATATCAAATAAATTTTGCTTCCCAGCTTTTGTAAGGAAACCACACAGAGAAGCTCCCTGTGTCTGCAAGCGCATCGGAGTGCCACTTCTCTTTCCATGGTCCATGGTCCGGATCTGTAACAAGGAGTTTTGGAAATTTCAGTTTAAGTCAGACTTGCTGAGCAAAACTTATTTACAAACCATTAGCCATGCAGAGAATTACCCTCCAGGGGTTCCAAAAGCCATGACAGTACACATTGGACATCAGTGAAGGAAGAAGAGAGGAGAATCAAGTGGCATTCATCACAGGTGCAAAGGAAAACAGGAGAGTTTCACAATCCAGTTGACATTTTTATAAATCCGTCTTCTCCTCACAGATGTTGCATCAGTATCCAGCCACACCTTCACACTCTCACAGATGTTCCTGGGAACTGAACAAACAAATTGCTCTAACGATGTGAACAGCTGAAGTCCTCGCCCTCAATGGGCATGAAAGAGCTCCTGGGAATCGCTTGATGCTGAGCCTGTGGCATTCCCACTCTATCTGCCATGTGAGCAGAGGCTTGAGCTCCTGTGCTGGAGCAAGTGGCAAGGTTTGTCGCTGCAGCATCCCAAGGAGGCTGCATTGGTCACTTCACCTAGCCACCAGCATTTCTATAGTGAGAAGTAAATGTGTGAATTCCCCAAAGGTTTGTTCTGAGGGCCTTCTTGGCAGTGCACACATGGAATAAAATCACAATTAGCCATTATACTACATTCTGCCATCACAGTAAGTTGTGTACCCAAGTTTTTAGAGTTGTATCACATCACTGAAATTTTCTTTGCCATGGACATCACATCTTTGAGGAGATGACATCTGGACATTTTCTGAATACTTTCTATGGGGTCTGTTGAGGCAAGTGTTGGTGACATAATTTGAAGTTGTTCTTTCAGTGTCCTTCTGGTCTTTCCAACTTCTGACACATGAAAAGTATCCTCCATACTCTTTTAATGATTGGTATTCGCCTGACTTTGTTTTAACTCATGTATTAAATAAATTTTACAAAAATGTTAGACACAAATCCTGACTCACTTGGCCTAACAAGTTATATAGAAAAACATAGCTTTCTGATCAACTCATATAATTGTCCCCCTTTGTTTTTATTAGTAAGACTCCACTATATATAAAGAGACAGAATGGTAAATGAGCTCCTACATATCTAGCACTAAACTTCTGCCAGGGATAACTGGAAAATCTTGTTTATTTATACTCTTGTCCACGCCACATACTATTTAGACCTGTACATCATATAATTTCACTCACAGATATTTCAGGATAAAGACTCATTTTTAAGCAAAAACCCAGTATCATCATCATGCATGGAATTAAATTTAAATATCTTAATTTTTAAAAGATTCTCAGCGCAAGTTTACAGCCAGAAAGAGAGCACCATGAAGGACAGTTTGTGAGCACCCAGGAGTCTCTCCAGGGATCCCTAAGTTTAGATTTGATGGGGATAGGAGCTTGAGGTAAAGAGCTATATCAATAGAAATACCAGCCAAAGACACTTAGACAATTTCTGTTAGTGTAATCCTGTTAGGACTAAAGAGGTCTGGAGACATTCAGGTTACATCAGGTATGGGATGAGGTATCCATAGCAGAAATTAGATTGCACATGGAAGCGAAACCCTCCTCCTCACCCTGATCCTTAATATGTCCTCTCTTTACTGCAAATGCAACTATCTTCCTGTGTTGGGCTCCCCAGTGGTCCCTGGTATGTAGCCATCTTGCCAATGTCTCCAGCCATGTGCCCCTACTTTAACTTCATTGGGACTCAAGTCAGTCCTCAGTGTGTCCTTCTCACTTACCAAACACCTGTCAAATTGCCTAAAAACAACTATGAACTCTAATGGAGAGAGGAAGGCAGAAAAATTCTCTTTTTTCTTCTGTAGTACTATTTAAGGAAAATAATTCCCCTTCCCACTATCTGAAGCCAACATTAAGATCCCGTTCCCTCAATTCTGTCGCAGACCCCCCCTTCCCCAACTCACATGCCCCCTCGTGGCTGTCCAAGTTAATTCCTCCCATCCCTGGGAGGGTTGCGTTAACTGTTCATTAAAAGGTGTTTTTTTTAAGTTTTATTTTTACGTTGAAATCTATGATCCATTTTATTGGTACTGGGGATCGAACTCACGACCACGTGCTTGCAAAGCAGGCGCTTATGCTGCTGAGCAAAATCCCCCACCCCCATTAGAAGTTTTTTATTCATCTCGCTACACAGAGAGTTCCTTCCTTGCTCTGTCATCTCTGGGGTGGTTTGACCTTCCCACTCAGAGGATCTGAGCGAATTTCCATTAGTACTTATAATATTACATTGTCATTGTGTCAAATCCTGACATGTTTATTCCTCTGGATCCAAATACCAGGTTATTTTCATTGATTTAAGTGTGAGACCCAAGGTAGATCTTGGTACACAGCAGATACACTGTAAATGTTACATGAATTCATAATGCTTGGAAAGAGTCCTGAATTCCCTTTCATAATTTTAATCTGAAGTCAATGTTCACAAACTCCCCCAAATCTGCATCTAATCCTCTTGAGTATACAGACACACACACACACACACACACACACACACACACAAATACACACACTCCTTTGGCTGTCTTTGTAAATCTTTAAACAGCCATAGTAAGGACTTCATGGATATTCTGTTTTCTTTAGTTTGTGTTATACCTATTACATATCTATTACATTAATCAACCAGTATTATTTGCCCTTGTACCAAGTCTTGCTGAACATTCTTGGCACAGAATTACATCAAGAAGTTTAATTCACAGCAAGCAATATTTAACAACATTTGCTCAGTAGTTGGTATATGAAGCTGGCAAGTATCCTTTCTCCCATGCTGCCAAATTCCTATTCTTCTGAGCCAAGAGTCTTCCCATTATGGCTTTGCTGTGCCATCCTGCCTTTCTTGCTACAGCCCTTTGCTGAGCATCTCTGTGGGCTTCAGGCCAAACAGAGATCACCTGTTGTCCCAGCTATGAGCCAGTCTGCCTCACTAACTACCCAACGCCCAATACTAAACTCATTTTGTGGAGAGACATAGGCTTTTTCTCCTTTATCCCCATACCCAACTCTCAAGTGTGCCTTTTTGTATTAGCTCCTTGATTTCTCTTTTTTTGCTTAGCTGTTTTTATTGTTGTCATTGTCAGGAAAATATTTATTTCCAACCTCGAGGGGTAGCTTTCAATAGTCAATAGAAGCACACCCTGAACCTTGAACCATTCACATGGGAAGGCTCTGGTCTTGCTGGTTGCTTTGCACTGGTGATAGTCATCTGCAGGTTTGTCCACACATTCATGGAACCTAATGGCTGGAAGGGAACATAGTGTCTCCCTATCCTACTGCCCCATGTAAAGCCTGCATTCTTTAGTGTAATGGAGTGAGAACTGTATAGAGCAACATCTAACCCCACAGCATTTGACTCATTCTCCCACAGGTTTAGTGGGTGATTGCACAAGTTTCTCCTCCCTTAAATCAAAATACAGAACAAATGTGCCCTTTCTGAGGCTTCAGAGAAATTGCCAATAAAGAAGGATGATTGACAAATTACGTAGTGTTTGCAGACAGGTGCCTGAGTGCATTGCAGCGTGACACCTCTGTTGTCAGATGTGGAGAGCTCAGCAGTGGTCAGTGGCCCAGAATCTCTTGGAGCTGGAGGGGTTCTGGGAGATGGAGGGACACCCTAAGGTGTCTAAGATAAGAATGGTTTCTTGAACTCCTTTTTCAGGCTTCTCTTTGGTCTAATTTTGGTACGTGGTCCTACCTGCTATTCATATATCTCTCTCATCTCACATCCCAGGTTCTCCCAGCAGACATTGTCTTGGTTGCTCATCCTTTCACAAGGCACATGAGATTTCAGCCTGACTATGATTCCAGTTTGACATACGCTTTAGTCATTCAACCCACACAGAAGTTCATGCTGCATGGCATCTCTCTTTTCACCCAGACTGGATAACACTTTTAAATATCGGAGTCATCCACATAAGATCTAATGCAGACTTTGGAGTTGACACAAGGGAATCAGATTCCTTGAGATTTTAGTCTATTCTTGCCAACACACACTTTGTGTTGACATGTCTCAATCTTTTCCTTCACTCAGCTGCACATTCCATCAGGAAATTTCACACTTACTTGAAGCAGAAGCCTAAACAGCTTGACAATTTGAGGAAGAAGTCTTAAAAGATTCATGTCCATTGACTTAATGATCTATTTCTAACAAGCCTAAAGATTCTAAGTGTTTGCAAAAATTTAGCTACAAGCATGTTCATTGAGAAGTCCTTCATAAGAGGGAAATATTGGAAAGAACCTATGTGCCCAGCTATAAGAATAATTAATTCTTTTATTTCCATGATATGGAATACCAAACACACATCAAAAATAAGACTATGAACTCATATTTATTTGTAGTCAAATACATAGATATACCATTCACTGAAACCAGATTTTATCACATCAGGTACTATTGTGCTCCCATTACTACTATACCTGTGAGAATGCATGTAGAAGAGAATACCTGCACTGCTACACACCAAGAATCTCTACATGGTGGTTTTCTCTACATGGTGACACAATAGGACATTTCAACTTTTTTCTTTTCTTTCCCCTTATTTTTCAATTTTACTCTATGAAATTTAAATGGCTTTTTAATTTGTAAAACAGCCCTAGAGCTAGCCCAGATTCAAAGAGAGGGAAAGTAGACTCTGCTGTTTGATGGAAAGAATTTTGCCACCTTTAATCCACCATATATCATAGGAACAGAAGTACTGTGGCTTTTCCACTTGACCGAGGATTCCAGACACAGTGAAGGCCCCAATTGCTTGATTTACATGGATCTCCTGTGAGGTGGTATGTGATTATCAATGTCACCATTATCCAAATAAATAAGCAGCTGTTTATAAGAGAATTCTTGGAAAATGAAGAGACCACACTCAGTAAAAGTTGTTAGAGTTTCTTCATTTCTGATATTTTTATAACCCCAGCAAAGCAACTCTTAACTACAACCTTCCTCTTTCAGCCTTTTTTTTAAATAAGAGCCTAAAAGCATAAATTGACCCCAATGATTTCTTGTCAGAAGATTCTGAATAGGTCCTAATCTCTCCAACCTCTCGATCTTTGCTTTCACTATCCTGTCTTCACAGAATGCTTGTTGTCACATCAATGTCCTTCCTACACACACTTAAGTCCACCACATGTACCTATTTTAGCAATTATCACACTCTGCCTTTCTAGTCCAGGGTTTGCTTGGAGTAGATGCACAGTAAACATGTGTTTAATTGATGAATAAATGAGTGCCTGCATTGCTTGTATGGTTGCCTATTTTAGTAAAATGGTGGTCTCTTTCAGGCAGGCTCCACATTAAGCTTTAGATTCACTCCATCTTACACCTAACAAAAATCCTTGAGTTCTTCCTTCTTTCCTTCCTTCTTCCCACTATCTCATTCTCCCACCCTCTGTACCTTCCTTCTTGATATTCTTTGTCAATTCTTTTCCTTTGTCTTTTTTTCTAGCCTTCCCTTCATTCAGTAATTGTGGCAGTGAAGTCCTAGTATGTATCAAGCACCATGCTTCTCCCTGTCCTCATGAAACCTATGTTCTGTCAGAAGAAACAAACACACAAGTAAGCAAAGTATAGAGTACTTAAAAATGTGATGTGTGCTACAGAATAACAGGCTAAGATTTAGCTAAGACCTAGAGAATGAGTAAAAAAGCTGAACCTGTGAACAAAAGGTGCTGTGAGGAAATTTTGGCTTCAGCATAATGACTGCTAGGGATGGATGGTAATCTAAGGTTATGCTTGCTAACCAACTTTTCTAACTTTATTTACTTCAGTTACTAAGCTAAAAAACAGTACTTAAAACAATTATATTTACATGAAATGATACGCTACCTAGTCTTTGCTCCAATATAATCCAAGGGAAAATGAATAAGTGACAGGTGAAATAAGATTACACTGAGGTGATGATTGTTAAAGCTGGATGATGGGTTTATGGTTCAGTATACTTTTGTATATGTCTTTGTCACTTTCTTATCACTGGGACAAAATACTCCTCACCTAAAATTCAAAAGAGAAGTTAACTCCACCTCACATTTTCAATCCATGGTTTACTAACTCCAAGACAGGAAGGGCAGAGTGGAAGGGTCTGGAGGAGGAAAACTGCTCACATCATGGCACCCAGGAAGCAGAGAGAGAAGGAAAGAGCAAAGGAGAGAGATACACCCTACCAAGGTCACCCTCTAGTGACCCAACTCCAACCAGGCCCCATCTCCTAACATCAGGTCAGTCTATAGCACCCCTGTAATCCAGTCAGTTTTCCAAAAGCCCCACATCTGAAAGCATGAAGTTTTCAGGTGGTTTTCTAAATCTAAACCACAATAGGATACTTAGAGACTTTCTATAATGAAAGTTTTAAAATAAGCATACTTACTTGAATAATTGCTCCATATTTAATTATATGTTATGCAAAAGAGAGGGGAAGAAATATATAGACTTGGGAGGAGGCAGGTAGATGGTAGAAGATTCTGGTTCGGAGAACTTCCCCATTACATTCCTAGATACTGAAATATTTTAAAGTGGTACTCGATGAATGTGCCGAGCCTTCTAGTTCTCCAGAGCTTCTAGGGAAACAGCATCTATAGTTTTTACCTGATACATAGCCAGTCAGAATAAAAACTGAATTTCCCAGACTACCTTGTAGTGACTTAAGACTACCTGATAAGGTTCTAGCCCCTTGGATGTGAAAAGAACTGACATTCACAACTTCCCAGTTCTGAATTTAAAAGGAATGAGGACTTTTTCCTTTATGTTGTCCCTTCCTACTGAAAAGAATGGAGATGAAGTTGTGAGCATGATGATAACATCTCTAGGAAAGCCAAACAGAAAGAAATAAGAATCCTGGGCCCTGGAGAGAACCACAGGTCAAAGCTACCAGAACAACCTAAACTTTTGTCTCCCTTGGAAGCCCCTTTTATTTTGAATGCTTTATATTTAGTTAAAGCTATAGGCAATTAGTGAATTCAATTCCAAAAATGTAGGACATAGAAATCCCAGCTCAAAACATATGCTTTTAGAAAAAGTTCCCCCTGGATTAAAAATTCCCAACACAGTCAATGAGAAAGTCTTCCAAAGGAAAGCAAATAGCTTGAAAACAGGCCATCGAAACATAGAAACAAAATACAAATTAATTAAAAGTGCCAATATGGAGGCTTATTCCATCATAGACCAAAGTTAATTTATAAGCAAATCACAAATTTTGTAAGTATTTTTACAGCAAAAATGGCAAAGGAATTCATGTTGTCATTTATAAGGATCTTAGGCAAATTGAAACAAAAATGCAAATAGTTCAAGCAAACATGGATAATCAAAAATATGATGTGTCAATTTAGGACAAGCAAATCCAAAGGGCCAGAAAACTTACAGGAAGATGCTCAGAGTCACTAGTAGTCAGAGAAATGAAAAATAATGTAACCAAGATAGTACATTATATACAACAGACTATGTGGCAACATCCATTCTCTTATACATGTTAGTTGAAATATAAATAATGATGGCCTTTGATAAGACAATCTGGCAGCATCTATAATACTGAAAATATGAATGCACTTCTACTCAGCAATCCATTTCTTAGAAAAGATAACTTGATAGAAAAGCATAAATACATAATGATATATATACAAGAATGTTTATTGCAGTATTGTTCTTTGTGGCAATTATTAAACAAAATGATGTTCACAAATATGGATATGGTAGACTAAATGTAAATTAAGGTACACTTGCATCAGCATTATGATATACTATGCATGGGAGAGAGAGAGACAGAGAGAGAGAGAGAGAGAGGAACTACACCATCTGACTTAGAGAGAATTTCATAGGATATTTAACTAGGACAAGCAGGATGCAAAGCTATAGATATGTAACTCCTTTTTTTTTTCAAAAAATAGTAACCAAGGAAACTGTGTATATGTACTGGGAAACTGAATCCAGGGGAATTTTACCAGTGAGCTACACTCTCAATCCTTTTTACTTTATTTTGTTTGAGATATCAGTTAACCCTATTATTCACATGTTACATTAGTGTGGCACATTTGCTACAATTAGTGAATCAGTATTTTTACAGAATTATTAAGTGAAGTCCATAATTTATTTGGATTTCCTCAAATTTTTACCTAATTTCATGTTTTCTAATTCTAGGGTCTCACATGACATTCAGTTTCCATGTCTCATACACTCCACTTGTCTGTCATAGTTCCTCAGACTTTGTTTGTGTAGACACTAACATTTACAAAGAGTACTTTTCACATATTATTAGGCTGTCCCATTGTTGGGATTTGTCTGAATTTTTTCTCAATATTTTACCAAGATTATAGGTTTTGGGAACAACATGTAATTAACATGTAATTAACACTGTTGATATTGGCCTTGAATCCCTGAAAAATCCTCATTTTATTTTTTAAAGCGGGAAAGGTTTTCTTACCTGATAGTTTGTAGAGGTTTCAGTCGATCATCAGCTGGCTCCAAGGCAAGATGGCATATGGTAGAGGGGCAACAGCTCACGGTGGCAGAAGACAGCAAAGCAGAGAGAGGGAGAGAGAGAGAGAGAGAGAGAGACAGACAGACAGACAGGCAGAGACAGAGAGATATTGAGGCAGAGACAAGGACTGAGATAGAGAGCACTATTTCTGTCCCTTGTATGGTATGATAACTACCAGCCCTAGGGCAAGTCCAGCACTCACACCGATAATCCCAGCACTGCACCATGAATCAATCACAAACTAGATTCGCTTGCCTCTGAAAAGCCCATCCCCCATGACTGCATGAGGTTTTGAGAAAACATCCAGACATAAACCATAACATTCAGCCCCTGGTTCCCCAATGACTAACACACATCCCTTTATGCAAAAGACATTTACTCCATCTCCAAGAGTTGCCAAAGTCCTAATAGTCCCAGCATTGACAACATTCCCATTTTTGAGTACCAATTTTTCCATTTACATGCTAGAATATTTAGAAAGAAGCTACTATATTCAGTCCACTTAAGGAGTAGAGAGTTATATTTTACCTCCTGAATTTAGAACTTCTACATTTATTATTTATCATATTTATGTGTATTTGTCTTCCTTCCCAATTATTTCTTCACTCAATCAATGATGTATTTTTTTCTTTATTTAGAGAAAAAAAGCAATAGAGAACCAAGCGTAGAAATAATAAAAAATTCAAAAAATTAATAACAGTAAGAAATCACTAGTTGATAAAATACATATTGTCATCTTAGAAATAGTTATTCAAGTTACAAAATCAAAGCATAAAAAGTGGACAGTCAAACAATGACAGTGGACACTATTCTGTTCAATGACCCAAAAAACTTAGTAGCATTGTTATGTATCTTACACACTTAACCATACATATGATTATATCTTTAGAGCACTTTCCTTCCCTTTCATGCTTACAATATCTATTATACATTTTGGGTGTTGTTACTCCCTCATTTTTATTATTTTTTACACTAGAGAAACAATGTGATATTTACAAATATGAGTCTTATTTATTTCACTTATGACAATCATCTCAAATGGACTCAAGATCATCCTTTTTACAGCTGAGTAATATTCCATTGTATAAAAATATCACAGCTTTTTCATCCATTCTGTGGTTGCTGGGCATTCTGGTTGTTTCCAAGATTTAGGTATTACAAGTTTGGCTGCTATAGACATGAGTGCACATGTATCATTGTAATATGAACTTTTCGATTTTTCTGGGAAATTACCCTAGAGGGGAAGAGCTGAATTGAATGGAACTTCCAATCCTAGTTTTTCAAGGAATCTCCACACTGTTTTCCATTGTCTCTGCACTATTCTACACTTCTGCCAACAATGGAGAAGTGTTCCTTTTTCCCCACAGCCTCTGATGGCCGCCATTCTTTCCAGAGTGAGATGAAATCTCAATGCTGCTTTAATTTGCATTTTTTGAATGACCAGTGATGGTGAACATTTCTTCATGTATTTATTTGCCATTTGTATATCTTCATTTGAGAAATGTGTGTTCATCTCAGATGTCCATTTTTTGAGAGAGTCTTTGAATTTGGGGAGGGGCGGCTTGATGTTTTTCAATTCTTTATATGTTCTGGATACAAGTCCTTTGTCTGAGGGATTACTGGCTAAAATTCTTTACCATTCTGTGGATTTTCTTTTCACATTGTTGGTGATACCTATTGAAATGCAAAATCTTTTTAATTATATTAGATCCCAGTTTTTGATTCTTTGAAGTATTTCCCATGCATTTTGCACTTTATTCATGAATTCTCTGCCTACCCATATGTCTCCAAGATTTTTACCTACCTTGTGTTCCAGTAGATTTAGTGTTTCGGTTTTAATATTTAAATCTTTGATCCATTTTGACATCAGTTTAATGCATAGTGGCAAGAACAGGTCTAGTTTCAGTCTTTGGCATGTGGAAAGCTATTTTTTTCCAACATCATTTATTAAAGAGGCTATCCTTCTTCCAGTGAAAATGTTTAGCCCTTTTGTCAAATATCAGGTGGCTGACCATCTTTGCAGTTGTGTTTGCATATTCTAATCTTTTCCACTAATCTTTAGGTCTATTTCTTTGCCAGTACCATGCTGATTTTATCTGTGTAGCTTTGTAGTATAGTTTCAAGTCAAGAATTGAGATGCCTCCTGCCTAGCCTGTGTTGTCCAGAATTTCCTTTGGTATTTTAGGTTTCTTCTGTTTCCAAATGAGTTTCAGGAGTGTTTTCTCTAGATGTGTAACGTGATTCATTGTTATAAATGCATATTTATTTACACTTTTGATTTTAATACAATAGTACATTTTTCATCTATTTTTTCGTTTTATTTTAAAGAGAATAAAACTCAACAAAACAAAACACAATAAAAGCCAATCAAAACAAAGCAGTGAAAGTGGTACAGAACTTCAAAACAGAGTAATAAGAAATCAACAACGGCTTACCATAATATATCTTGATAACTTTGCAGTAGTTTTCCATATCCTCAGACATAGTAAAATCAAACAAGACAAAACAGCATAAAACCAGTCAAAACATAACATTCAATAAAACAAAATAATATATCAGAACATAACAAAACAGTGAGAACAATACTGCACATTGTTATCTTCAAAATAGTTGTTCAGGTTACCAGACACAGGGATAAAATAAAACAGT
>PVLA01018473.1:0-14443 GCA_004027455.1 Hydrochoerus hydrochaeris
TCTCTCACACTACTCACAGAAGGCAAAACCCCACAACCAGTCCTCACAAAGGGGTTATCTAGAGGGCCTCCAGCAACCCCCCTGGAGTCTCCACCCTCGACTCCATATTGAGCATTACATAAAAACATACACATGTGAACTATACAAATTACAATTATCAGTACAAAACATTCCAAGATCCCCGGGCCCAATTCCCACACGTGGTGTCCTTTTCCTGGAGAAGCGATTGTCACAAGGCGTGGATGGACTAGGATGCGGCATGGACAGAAAAGGGCGCTGCACCATACACTTTGAGAAGACAAGAAAGTCTACGATGTATGGTAGGTGCTGGGAAAGTTAAGAAAAGTGCAAAATACTGGTAAAGAAGATATTGAAAGTATTATAGTATCATCAATAAATAATAAGAGACAATTCTATAGGATTATGGAAGAAAGAGATGAGATTTCCAGTCAATGAAGTTTTGCTTGGAGAAAGTAAGATTTAATCAGTGGTGTGAAGGCTGCGTGGGCTTTACTAGGAAAGTGGGGCTGAGAGTTTATATCCAAAAGTGGTAACTTAGACCAAAAAAAAAAAAAAGCCAAAAGAATAATGGCTGGATCGGAAATGTGGGCAGACTTACTTGGAAATCCTCATCTCGCCAGATTCCGCTTGCAGGTATACTACACTAGGCAGCCCGTCCCTTCTCCTCTCATTTCCCCACATTCCTCCCTGCTCACATCAATTTTCTCAGTTGTATCTTAGCAGCAGCACACTTTGGGATACTCTTACTTTTTCTTTTAAAAAATATTCCTGCATTAGTTAAGGAAAAAGCTAAGTGTCTGTAGCAAAAAGTTTCTTAGACACAATTGCTTAGAACTGTGTCAGTGTTTATTTTTCTTCCCTATGAGTTACGCAGTGAGAACTCTTCTTTGTGAGCATTCAGGGAACCAGGTCCTTTCAAGTCATTGCTTTGCTATTCCTTTAAACAATATGATTAACTGCATGATAGAAACTCAGTCACCACCAGACTTAGGTTCCAGCCAGCCTGAAAGAGGAAAAAGAGGGAGAGGAGGCAGGAATGTTGTCCCAGACTTGGAAGGTTCACATGGCTTCCTTCACATGTCTTTGCCATGTATTTTATCAAGTGGCCAAATGCCAAAGAGGCTGGGGAAATGTAGGAGGTGTGATAAAAATACAGTGTGTGTCTAGATTTTTAAAACTTTATTCTGGAAGTCCTTTTTGAGGCCTTTAGTTGCATTGTCATGATGGCTTCAATGACCTCAGTGAATTCAAAACATTTATGTTTCACAGCCATTTTGACTTTGGGGGACAACAGATGTCCCATGTGCCAGATCTGGGGAAGTAGGAAGATGAGGACACATGTGCATGGATATCATTGGGTGGCACTTGGTAGCAGCATTCATCATATTTTTTTTTATCACAGTTTACAATGGCACTTATGAATAAGAACTCCAGAGCTGCTCCAGAAAGTGGCAAGAATGAGGAAGTGTGTGTCAAGTGAGGGGAAGTATTTTGAGGGGAAATTCATGGCACTGTGTCTTTTACAACAATAAATCTTTAAAAATATATGTATTCACTGGATATTTCCATCACCCAGATAGAACAGGGATCCTATTACCAGGGAAGGATGGGTTTGGGGAGGGCAGTATCAGACTGTGCCACTGTTCTTATCTTCTCCTCATTTCTGGAATTCTTTAAGGACAAGAACCCCATTTCCTTCATCTCTGGCCCCCAGCACCGAGCCTATGTCCTGACCCGGGTGGTGCTCAGCCCATACCTGCTCAATGGATGCAATAAAAGTGTAAGTCATGTGAGGACCTGAGGAGTGAAACAGAAGAAGAAAGATGGGGAAGAACTGAATAGGGAAAGCACAGGGCTTGATGAATCTTGCCAGAACAGAGAGATGTTAATGCTATGATCTTTTTATGTTCTAAGTTGACAGCTCTTTGGCATGAGTTTAAAGCACTTGAGCTGAATACCTCACTTCACAGAAATTTATTGAACACATTCCAAAATCAAGAAATTCCTCGACTGTTTCAAAATCATGTCAGGAAAAACATGCCTTGAGCTGAAAGGCTCCTGGGGTTCTGATTCAGTGTGTGTCCTGTCCCTGTCAGAGGATCAGAGCACCTGACTGAGCATCGGGCTGTCACCTGGCTGCCTCCTGCCCCATGGGGCATGCCTTCCTGGCTCCAGTCACAGCTTTCAGGAACGCTAACATGCTCCCCAAAGCGCATGAAACAGCCTGGCTGGAGGCCTACGCTAGTTGCTTTCCAGATCCCCAGGCTCTGTGGTTGAGCATAGTTTGGACATGTCACCTCTCCAAGTCAGGCCAGGTTCTGGAATGTGTACAGATTGATTCTAAATTCTGGTTAGGGAACTTAGGACCTATTTTGGTCAAGTTATTTTCACCTATTTACAGCTTAATTCCTTTGCATGTAAAATGGGGATTTTCCTGGGGATACTTCACTGGAAATATGAGAATTAAATGAGACTCTGCATATAAAGCACTCAACCCAAGTAAGTAACAATTAACAGTGAAAGGTAACTCAGAGTATTATGAGAGTTAGGTTTTCGGGCCTCTGTGACATCTCAAGTCAAAGGACACTAACAAGTCTACCAGAAGTCACAGCTGATTACAGCTATTTGTAAAAGTTGAGCATGCAAAAATGAAACGCTGTTAATTCCTTGAACTGGCTTTAAATTTTCTGATACTGTGCTTCTGGGCTGGCCCCTGGTAGGCACAGTAGTGGATACTTCTAACTTCTCAGACACATTCTGTGTGCTTTTTGAATTGGGGCTCAGAATTTCACCTCCACATTCTCCATACTCTTCCTTGGTTGGGTACAATCTAAGAATTTGCCCACCAGTGTAGTCAACTGAAGGAGGCAGAAGTGGATCTTTTTCTCATGTTATTGTTGATTGAACCTGGGAAGCTCTAGCACAACTCCAGCCTCTCCTCCCCTTTGAGATAGGATCTCACTAAATTGCCCAGGCTGGCCTCAATCTTGTAATCCTCTTGCCTCAGTTCACCCAGTAGCTGGGATCATGACAATGTGCTGTTATGCATGGCAGGTGGGTCCCTTTTTAGGTGTCCCATGCTCCAGGGACAGATGCTGTTGTCAGCTATTGACTCCCTATGGCTGGGTGTTCTCTCGGAGATGACTGCTGTGAACTCTGGGCAGTACACATTCTGTTCCAGTCAACAGGGCCCTGTCTTGTCCTCACTTTCACGGGTCAAACTCCTCCCTTTACTCCTGGGAGCAGGTCAAGCTCATCCCTCTAGGGAGTAGCTGTCAATCCCCAATCCAGATCACCATGGCTCCTAAACCAATAACTTGTGGTTTATCACGAGCTCACAGAAGCCCTCGCTACCACACTTGGGCCTGTACAAAACTGGGGTTCACTATGTCTAAAGGCACCATAATGTGACTCCTTGTACTTCATTTTTTCAGAAAGCACAAGAACAGCAGCTGAGAAACAGCCTGTAAGTTTTCCTCCACTTAGATAACCCTGCCCTGCCCCAGGGAAGCGTGTCTCTGCCCGCCCTTTTCTCCTGCCATCAGGGCTCAGGTTGAGGAGAAAGAATGTTCACCACTTACCACTCTATTCTTTCTGTTATTCCATCTTCCTACTCCCCAGCACAAAGCTCTTTTGTGTAGGTAAAAGGGTTACTTGTGCGCGGGCACGTGTGTACACACACACACACACACACACACACACACAGAGTCAAAACCAGTTCGCCAAGTCTGTGTATAACTTCCAGGCTGTTTTGTCTCACATTCACCTAAGAAGAGAACTTCTTGAAATGATAAGCTAAGGTTTCTTTCATTCTTGTTCTTAGGAGGCCAATGACAGAGAGGGGTAGGTAAACATGATATTTGATGGCTCAACTATTAGCTGCCATAAATTAACTCTTTATGTTCTATCCTGTCTTACAAGCTACAAGGATTTCTGTTAAACTAATGCTGGAAAGGCTCAGCCCATGCACTGGGCAGAATTCCCTTCATCACCCTCAACCTGACCTCCCTATGTTCCATTCCAGAATTTTTAATTTTTATCTTCATCAAAGTTATGCACACGTGTTGTTTAAAGAATCAAATAATTCTCCAAAATGTTAGAAAACAACAGTCCTCTGGCCTCTCCTAACCTATCCTTCTATTCTTGCTTTACTCCTTCAGCTGATTGTTTTGATGTTTTCTTTAGTATCACCAAGGGATGGGTTATATTGCCATTTCTTGAGTGTTCATTTTTAGGCATTATTTTCCAAGTTCCCAAAGAGCATTTAGGTCTTTCAACTAATACGTAAGATCTAGCTTTTAAAGACTCCACTACATATTAGCTTCCTTTCCTAATATTTAGTGTTTACATTATTTTGATAGCATAAATATTAATTGCATGTGAACCATATAGCATACTATTATTGCCTCTCTTACTTTGAGCAGCTTTTTGTTTGATAATTGCCTTTTCTTCTACTTCATTTTTTGTCACTTATCTCTAAATCAGTGTTATCCTCTTGGCAATTTTGTTCCAAGATCCCTCCCTCTAACCTCTGGATTGATATCGTTCACTTGACCTGAAGCAGCTCAGCAATCATGCTGGGATAACCTCTTCTCTTCCTAAGGATACTCCTTGTCTCTCTTACTTGTCAAAATTCCTGTTTTCTGGAATTTATGTTGTATTACCTGAATCAATTTGGCTATTTAACATCTTTTAGATTCTTTTGGTAAATACCATAGCTCCTAGTATAAATCTTTGCTCCCTGATGATGAGAAACATCTGAACAAATTCTGCCAAACAATCAAATATTCATTAACAAAAAGTACAGAAAGAGTCATAAAGACTCTTCTTGCAATCTAGGGAATATCTTTAGTTTCTATCCATGGGTGTTCCAGAAAGTATCATGAGATAGTGGAGGGTCATTCTAAGGCAGACACACTGGGTCAGCTAGCATGGATCCATGAAGTGTGTGTGTGTATGTGTGTGAGTGTATTCCAATAGAATGGTGGGCCTCATGGGCTTCTTGGAAGGTATTAGACTATGGAGCTTGCTGGATTCTTGTACTTCATCTGTGTAAGAGTGGTAGATTTCAGTGGACATATTAGAAATATTTATACCACAACTCTTGAGGTAAAGGTACTTCATTAGCCCATTTGAAATGATAACTGTCAAAAAATGATAATTGTCTTTCTCTACAATGTAGATTGAAGTTTACTGACACATTCATTATATATCATATGTTTCACACTGAAAGCTTTTCAGTAAAATTCCTCACAGACGATATGAAGTACTATGTCTTCCTTTT
Source organism: Hydrochoerus hydrochaeris (assembly GCA_004027455.1). Classification (NCBI taxonomy): domain Eukaryota; kingdom Metazoa; phylum Chordata; class Mammalia; order Rodentia; family Hydrochaeridae; genus Hydrochoerus; species Hydrochoerus hydrochaeris. The sequence continues at coordinate 5,306 of PVLA01018473.1, forward strand.
CTCAGTTTTACTTATTGATTGTAATGGAATGTATTCTCCAAAAGCTTCCTGAGAAATGTTTTATAGGTGATAACATCTTTGAGGTTTTATAATCTTATGATATTGTCTTAGTCATTTTCTTTATTGCTGTGACAAAATAACCACCACTCAAAAGGAGGAGAGGTTTATTTTGACGCATGTTTTAGAAGTTTGTGGTTTGGAGCATGATGCAAGGTCCTGGGAAGAGTAAGGCTGCTCACTTCAAGGCAGACAAGAAGTAGGCAGATAAGAGAGGATCCAGGGAGGGAGATAAACACTGTCAAGTCATGACCTTAGTGACTGACTGCTTCTTCCAACCAGGCCCCCACCTCCTGACGAATCAGCTATAGCATCCTCATTATCCAGTTGCTTTTCAAAAGCCCCATCTTTGAGAGCATGACACTTTTGGGGGGCATAAAGATATAAACCACAACAGACATATTCTGAGATCCTGACTGAAAATATTCTATTCTCACATTGTTGCAGGAAAATTCCCAAGTCAAGCCAAACCAAACCAAACATGAAAGGAAGACTTTCTTCATTGAGGAGACAAGGCAATGTTTAATCTTTATACCAGTGGACTCTTGGATCTTCCAGACAGTGGACTGTTGTGGGGTAATTCCTGAAAGGCAATGGCTCTGAATTTAGGAAGAGCTTAGTTTATATAAAATTTTGAAGTGGGAGGTACAAAACAAGTAACAAAACATTACATAATTGGTTACATACATTGAGTCATATATTGAGAGGCAGGCTAGTTTTGAAAAAAAAGGAATTGTTTATAATATAGAAACACTCCAGGAACAAGAGGAGGGGATCCTTACAGAGTGAGCATACTTAAGGGCATTATACTTTCTTTTTTTTTTTTTATACTGGGGATCGAACTCATGACCTCATGCTTGCCAGGCAGGCACTTAAGCCACTGAGCTAAATCCCCAGCCTATTATTATCATAATATAGAAACATTTGGGGAGGGGCCCTTGAATTAGTCCAGGGAGTCTTAAGATAGAGACAATTACTCTGACTCAGTGCTCATCAGAGATATGCAGCTGGGCACCATCAAGGTCAACTGAATTCAGCAGAAACAGCAGAACAGAGACTTGGTCAGAGACTTCCAATTGATTATGAAATATCTATAAGTTTGCTATCTTATAAATGTGTTCTTACACTATAATTGTGCCCCAACAACTTGTGGTAGCTAGTTTGGCTGTGGATTGAATTCCGAATTGATTTTCTTTTAAAGTGTTTTTTTTGTTTTTTAGGGTTTTTTTTTTATCGGTACGGGGGATCGAACTCATGACTGTGTGCTTGTAAGGCAGGCATTTATGCTGCTGAGCTAAATCCCCAGCCCCTCTTTTAAGGTTTTGAAAGCATTCCTTCATTGTCTTAAAGTTCTTAGTATTTTATTGAAAAAGAACTTATGTTTTAGAATTCTTGCCCTGGTGTTTTGAAGTTTTATGATATACGTTGATAAGATCTTACGTTTATCCCTTTTGCTAAGCATTTAATAAGACATTTTATTCTATAAAATCATATTCTTCAGTTTGGGGTAATTCTCTTGAATAATTTTGTCGATAAATTTTTCCCTTACTTTATTCTCTTTTCTAGAGCTCCTATTACTACACTTGAATTATTCACCACTTTGACTCTTTCCATATTATTCTCTTACCTTTTTTCTTATATTTTCTTTATATTATTATTATTTTGGGGGAGGGGGCACTGGGGATTGAACTCATGACCTCGTGCTTGCCAGGCAGGCGCTTATGCTGCTGAGCTAAATCCCCAGCCCCTCTTTATATCATTTTTGTTTTACTTTCTAGGAGATTAACTTTAAATTCCAACTTCAGTATTGAGCTTTAGTCTTTATTTGTCATTCTCTACTTTCTGAGAGTGCTCTTTCCTTTGCGTTCTTCAGTAACATGTTCTTGTTTCACGGGTTCTGCATTAGCTCTAGTTGGTCTAGGAATATTACTAATAATATTGTATTTTGTCTATTCTCTGCCTTGCCTTTATATAGATTATTTTCATTTTTCTACTTATTTTGGCTTTTGCCTTCCATGTTAAAGAATTGCCTCAAATGTTCGGTGTTTTTGGCTTTCTTTATGTGTTTAGGATCGTAGGGATAAAAACTGGTGGTTGGCTGGTGATTTTCACCTAGAACAATATGGGTAAAGGGACCACCAAATGGCAGTATCTTTAGATATCTTCTCTCTTAGATGCATCAGATTCTCTGGGGGAAAAAAAAATCTTCTTCCAGTCTCCTGTGTGACATGTAAAAAGAGAGCTGTGGGAGTGGCAGTGTTTTCTATTCATTATATAGACTTTCACCCCATCTTCCTATTTTTGGTATGGATATCAGCTCTCATGACTGATGTCCTTCAGCTCAAAGCTCTCTGTTCCATCCTTTCCACAACATGAACATCTTGTTTTGTAACTGGGTCAGGGTGAGTAACTGGCCACCCTCATTTTGCAACAAGACCGTCAGTCTTCCTATTCTTGGGAAGACACCTATACCTGATGCCTCTAATTCCTGGATTAAATTTTAGCTAATTCAATTGTCACTGCTCATCTGCTTACAGTTCCCAAAATATAGTTACTGTTGTCTCTACTTCATTTCCCTCTGTCAATTGCATATATGTCCTTAAAAAGAGAAAATAAACAATTCAGTAGTAGTCTGGCAGGCAGCTGAGTTAGTTAACAATAGTATAGGCGGTGAGACAGGGCTAGGTCCTCCAAGGAGCCAGTGCAGAAGCCCAGACACCTTGCAGCTGTGGGGGAGACAGACACCTCCTGCTGTGGGCCAGGCCTCAAGATGAAAGAGCAATACATCCATATCCTAAGGACTGATATTCTAAATAGTTCCCTATCCCCCTGAGGAAGTCAGCCATCACCATTCCAACCTCCTAGGGAAGAGTTACTGCTCTGTAAGAATGCCCGCTTTCTACATGACTCGCTTCCCCATTGGTCCCCAATTTAATCAATTCTACCTGAACTATTAATCTTACTGGCTAACCATAGTTCTGTCCCACCTTATGCCCATCTGCCTTGTGAGTTCCCAGTTTTCCCACCTTGAACCCATCCCACCCCATGGTTTTACTCTATAAAAGTCCCTGGAAAAGACAGATTCCTTGACAATCTGTTCGGGACCCCTTCTGTCTCTCTCAGATAGAAGCTTTCTTTCTCTCAATAAATATATTCTACTTAACTTCTGTTGTTCCTAAAAATCATTCGTTGATTTTAGAGAAACGAACTTGTACCAGATGGTAGGTCAGGAGTTTCATTCCCGGATATCAGTAGGGCTAGTAGGGAGTGGTGGTATTCCCAGCGCTCAGAGGAAAGCTGAGGCAGAAGGATCCCCTGGAATTCAAGGCAGCCTGGGCTACATAGTGAGTTCAGGGACATCCTGCAGTACCTAGTGAGACCAACAGAACAAAACAAAACAAAACAAAACAAAACAAAACAAAACAAATACCAGCCCCTTTCCTGCTGTTTTGGAATAGTTTGTTGCAAAGATAAAAGTTGTATTCAATTTGTCATCTTTAAGGAAAAGCTTTCATTCTCTTTTAGCCCTTTCTGGCTTAATTTGGCACCTTTCCCCCTCCATTGCTCTAGGTCTGCATGCAAATCCATGTGCTGTCTTCTTCCCTGGTGCCACCAGTCCAGTCAACACAGACCCAGGTTTCCTCGGAGACCTCACTTAGCAGTTCAACTTCACTCTCAACAATGTCCAGAGCCCAAGGATCGCCCAGCCGTTTTACCAGCAACAACAAACATTCAATCTTGTTATCAAGTCCCTGTCTTTACCCTACTCCTCTCCACGTTTTAACCCAGAAATGACCTTATTTCATACTTCAGAGAAAATAGAAGCAACCACATGTGGATGACTTTAACCTGCTTCTCCTTCTCCTACCCCATGAAGACACTTAAGTCTGAACCCATCCTGGCCTCCCTCCTCCACAAACTCAACCCAGCTCTGCAATGGATTCTGAAGTCACAGAAGTGTACCTACCCCCACTCACATCACCCTGTAGCTTTCAGTCCTAGCTCTATCTAGCCTTTTTTGGGATATATTGCCTTTAGTTATTTCCTCTTGTTCTTTGACCTCTCCACTTTGACACATTCTTTTCAGCTTAGAAACAGCTTAAATTTTTCCATTTTAAAAGAATCCCTCTAAGTCCCTATTTGTGGAGGACCACCTGGAGGATTCTCCTTGAAAGAAGAGCAATTGTTTCCATTTTGGCTAAACCTGTTCCTGTGTATTGATATGTGCAGAGCTGGCTAAGTTTTGTCTTTATTCCCTCAATTGACTTTACATAATGCAAATGGGTCTAGCTGAGATGCTGATGTGTAGTCATTAAAACAAGGCCACAGGTCAGTGAAGCCCTGCTTGTAGCTCCAAAGTAATATGTGAGAGTTAGGCTGAGCGACTCCGTGCTGTTGGCTGAGAATGGGCCTCAGAAAAGGATGTGACTTCTCAGGGCTTGAAAATTACACATCGAAGTGAAGCATGGACCCCAAAATACTATGCCCCCAGCTGCGACATGCAGATTACTCTTCCTGCATGTCTTTCTGCATAATGCAGAGGTGATTTCAGGCCTCCTACCTAGTCCAGCTCACAGCACTCAGTACTTCCCTCCACTCTCGCAGTCACTTATCCCCACCTACTCACTTATCCCCACCTAGTCACACATCCCTGAGTCACACCCCTCTCCACGAATTAATAAAATCTTGGTTCAGCCATTTTCTGCTGGACTTAGGAGCCCCTCCATCTTGGATATACATTTGTGTCTTTATTTGCACCATGAGTTGCACTGGAAGTGACAGATTCAAATTAACTCACTAGAATTCCAGTCACTTTCCATTGGGATTACAAACATAAGCTTTACTGTCTAAGATGAGGTCTGGGAAAGGCTTTCTACTAAGATACTGGTCTACCTTTTCTTATTTTTACACCAGGCTTCTTGAAAATATCTTTTGTACTCACTGACTCCATTTCTTGCCTCTCCTTCTGCTATCACCTTTGCAGTCAGCCCGCCATAGAGTCTTGCTCACCAATGCTCCTTTGGTCAACAAATGAGCACAAACATGCTTTGCTTATTCCCTTGCAGCATTAGCTGTAAGTGGCTGCTAACTCCCTGACATGCAGCTTTCACTAGACCTCATTACTACATTCTGGCTTTGCCTAAACTGCTAGTCGCTCCTTTTCTGTAGTTTCTCTTCCTTTCTTGTCCTTGGATGTGGCTGTGTCTTAGTTACTTTCTCATTGCTGGGACAAAATACCAGACACCCACAACTTAAAGATGGTTTATTTTGGCTCAAAGTTTGTAGAGTTTTCAGTCAATAGTTAGCTGGTTCCAAGACAGGGTTGCTTGGCAGAGGAGAAACAGTACATGGCAGGGAAGGCAAGAAGCAGTGAACCATCAAAGGAGGAAGAAGGATCCTTCCAGGCCACACCCACAGGGACCCAACTCTTCCTATTACCTTCACCTCCCAACTTCACACCAGGTTAAAGACCCATCAGTAGACAAACCCAGTATCACATACCTGTGATCCAGTATCGTACACCTATGATCCAGTCACCTCCCAAAAGCCTTACTAAGGCTTTGTGACAAGCCATAACTGTGTGTCTGTTATTCCATCTCAGCACTCTTTTCCTCTTGTTGTACATAAGCTTTCCTGATGGATCTCATACCAACTCCCAAACCTCTTCTGCTACTTCTTCTTTTTTTAATCGGTATCGGGGACTGAACTCATGACCGTGCGCTTGCAAGGCAGGCACTTATACCGCTGAGCTAAATCCCCAGTCCCTGCTACTTCTTTATGACTATTTCTAACCCATTTGCCTCTGTTGAGCTCACATGGGTATTTACACTTGTTAGCGGGGCACTTCTACCAAAACATTCCACCAGAACCTCAAACTCATGTGTCCCTAACTAGAATCACTATTTTAGTATCTAAATCTGTACAGTTTGCTTTTTGTCATCTGTGAAAACTAAGGAAAGTTACTGCATTCCCATCTGGAAAACTGGAGCATAACACCTCCCTTATAAGATTAAATAGTCTCATTAAACCTCATGATACATGCTGCTATAGTTTAAATGAGTCCCCCAAGCTCATGTGCTGAGAGCTTGATCCCCAATATTGGCAGTATTGGGAAATAAAGACAGATGGGAGATGTGTGGGTCATGGGCACACTGCCCTATGAATAGATTAATGTCATTATTTACTACAGAAGTGTGTTCTTAATACAATGAGTTTGGACATTTCTTGTCTCTCATCCTCTATTTTCCCTTTCATGAAAGGAGGTGGGGCAGAAGGAAGACCTCATTAGATGCCAGCACCATATTCGTGGGTTTCCTGGCCTCTAAATTTATACTCATTATAAATTCATTTCTGGGGCTGGGGATTTAGCTCAGTGGTGTAAGCACCTGCCTGGCAAGTACAAGGTCGTAAATTCAATCCCCGGTACAAAAAAAAAAAAAAATTCACTTCTATTCATTATAAATTACCCACTCTGCAGTATTCCATTGCAGAGCATAGCATGCAAACACTCACTGGGGGGTCTGATGTACTGTTCATACTCAACAAATGGTTTCAATTATTATTATTAGGTAAGAAGGAAAAGAAAAGGAAAGATAGCATTCATATTGTTTTATTCTCCATCTACCAGAATGGCACCATCAGCACCTATTCCCAGTTCGAGCAGTTAGGATTCATGGTTGGCCCCTGCTTTTCACTGTTTGCTCCCCATCTCAAACATTATTCAATCTATCATCAAGCCTGTTGATTCTGCTGTGTGAATAGCTCTCACACTGAGCCTCCTTTCATCCTCACTGCCTCCCTGTTCAGTCCCAATCTTTGCTCATCTTTTCTACTCAGAAAGCCGTACTGTCTGGTTTCTGAAACCTTGGTTTTAAGATTTCCTCTTGAATGCATCCTTTAATCTTCACCAAAAACAATCTATCCAACATGATTTTCTTACGTGTCCTTTAGTAGTAATTATAATCATAGCCGAGAGGAGGGTGAACTAATATTTATAATCATAACAGACTGCAGCTGTGTCTTCCCTGAGGCAGACATTCCTCCTGAGAGCAAGGCTTTTGTTTGGCAAAACACCTGGGTGAACACAAAAGGGGACTGGTTGAGACTATAAAGCAAAGAAATTGTTATGCATCTTGTCAAGGGAAATAAGTAGAGACTTAGGGGTCAGAAGGCAGCTAGAAAGAGGAGGAACCTGAGAAAAACCTCCTGGAAGAAATACCACCTTGCCCTCTCAGTGACAGGCAGGAGGCAATGAGGTGGCCTGGGAGTGGGGCTCTTAGAGAAAGAGCACAGATGTCTGGTATGGTCTTTCAAGACCTGGACCATTTCGTGCTGCTTTATAGTGCCTCCCATTTGCCCTCAATCCTATGTCTTTAACAGAGTTTATCATAAAACACTGTCATGCATGATCCTGCAAGTACAGGAAGGGGATAGCGTTCTGTCTAGAGGTGTTAGAAGCGGAGAACTGAGAGGTGAGAGGGCACCCCGGTAACTGGGAATTCTAGGTATAAACGGCTCAAACTGAAGCCTGCTTACTGTGGGAACACAGGTATGGAGAGGGGTGAGCCTGATGTAAGCAAAGATAGAGTTTCAAGTTAATTGTGTTTAAATTCCATAGTGTTGCCAGCTCTCTTCTGCTTGGATCATCACCATGGCAATATGTGGCCCCTATGTTCCCTAGAGGCCAGGCCATAGCTGGTCGCTTTGCATTCACACCCTCTTAAGTCATTTACCATGAGGTCTGAGGCAGGGCTGACATCATTAACTTCATTCACAGCTTAGAACCTACAGGGCCTGGAGTGAGTCAGGGAGTTGGGGTCTAAATCTTGATTTCTCTCTTGGTGAAGGATGCATGATTGAATTAAATACTGTTTAACAGGACTTCTCATAATCTTCCATATATTAATGCATATTTGCTTGTCTAAAACAGGAATTTGTGGGCCATATTTCCCAAACTCAGAGGACAGAGTTTGATGGAACTTCGAAAATTCTGAGTTTCATGCATAGAAGTAAGTATTGCAGGCAATGCAATAGTCAGGAGTTTCCAATAATTATACTGAACACTATGGAGATTATGTTTTCTGTAGAAAGGATGGGTAATCTCTGGAGTCTTCATGTATTTCTTAATAGTAATGGGTAGAGACAGACACTGAAGAGAGCTGGGTAAAGGAAGAAATTGCAGAGGACAGGATTTGGAGGAAAGAATAGAATCTAGGCCTGGGGATTTAGCTCAGTGGCATAAGTGTCTGCCTGGCAAGCGCGCAGCTGTAAGTTTGATCCCCAGTACAAAAAAAAAAGAAAGAAAGAAAGAAAGAAAGAAAGAAAGAAAGAAAGAAAGAAAGAAAGAAAAAAGAATAGAATATAGCAGAAGTCTGAGAATGAGGCCCAACCTAACAGAATACATGGAGAGGTATATATATGAGTTAGGACAAAAGTGACTTCATCCCAGCTGGAATGTACATGGTTTATCTTAAACTATTATCATCAAAAAGTCAAGTACAAGCGCCAGAGTCTGGTTGTAAAGCTCCACATACCGCTTTGCTGGCTCTGTCTGTTGATAGTTTGTTGTGAAACTATGCAGGCAAAACTGACAGGCTTACTTTGGGGCAACTGTGGCTGTTAGGACTCGAGATGACCACAGTCATGTTAAACAAAGGAAGCCAGCAAAGGAAATCCTGGTTGTGAAAATCCTGGTTCTTGTAGAGTATCATTTCATTTAGGCTTAGGAAAACCATGGAGCTCATGACATGAGTTAAAATCTCCACTGTAGTGCAGATGCCTGGGAAATGTTGTGCAGCTGAGCACAGGAGTCAACATATTGTGAACTTGCTTGATGTCAGCAACAATGAATAACATAACTGAGAGCGGTCATGGCCACACTTAGCTACATTATGGTGTCCAGTTGTTTGACAAGTGCTATGAAAGTATTTTTAGATACAATCACACATTTAAGTGGGTAGACTTATAGTAAAGCAGATTATCATGCAGAATGTGGGTGGGCCACATTCAGTCAGTTGCAGGCCTTAATAACGAAGACCAAGGTTTAGATACAACACAGAAGCCCTAAGTTTCAGCCTCAAG
>PVLA01018474.1:0-14444 GCA_004027455.1 Hydrochoerus hydrochaeris
TCTCACACTACTCACAGAAGGCAAAACCCCACAACCAGTCCTCACAAAGGGGTTATCTAGAGGGCCTCCAGCAACCCCCCTGGAGTCTCCACCCTTGACTCCATATTGAGCATTACATAAAAACATACACATGTGAACTACACAAATTACAATTATCAGTACAAAACATTCCAAGATCCCCGTGCCCAATTCCCACATGCGGTGTCCTTTTCCTGGAGAAGCGATTGTCACAAGGCATGGATGGACTAGGACGCGGCATGGACAGAAAAGGGCGCCGCAGCAGGGTTCATCAATCTGGGTTGGAAGTTGCTTTCTTTCATGACTTGAAATACTTCACTCCAAGCTCTTCTTGACTTGATGGTTTGTGTTAAGAAGTCTTCTGTGATTCTGATGGGTTTTCCTTTACAGATGATCTATTTCTTTTCTAATATCTTTTAACATTCTGTTCTTGTGCTGAGTATCTGTGATCTTGATTATTACATGTTTAGTTGTAGATTTATTTTGTTTATGGCTAGTTGGAGTTCTATATGCCTCACTTATCTGTACGTCAGGCCCTTTTCACATTTGGGAAGTTCTCTGCTATTCTGTAAACAGTCTTTTATGTCATTTATGTTGACCCTTTTTTTTTTTCACTGACACCTATCAATCCTCAATTATTTTTCTTTGCATCATCTTGCAGTCGTTCAATTATTTCCTGGTTCCTTGTTATTTTTAAGAGATCATTCCTTTCACAATGACTAGCTGCAATCCTATCTTCAAGGTCTGGAAGTCTATCTTCAGTTTCTTTCAAGCAGTTTTGCCAGATTTCAATGGAGTTTTTAATTTCCTGGATATCTTTTTGAATCTGTTTTATGAATTGTAATTCTTTCATATATTGTTCACTCAAGGTTTCCATCATCTTCCTACACTTTTATCTATGTCTTCTTTAGATATGCTCAGCAAAGCAATCTTTTGTTTGCTATTTCTTCTATCTTAGAAATTATTTTTGATCTGATTACTTTTACAGCCTCATGAAGTAGTTTCTTTACTTCAGCTGCTATCCTTTCAGAACTTTTAGGTGTTTAACTTCCAATTTCTTCCATATCCACACCTCCTAGGGGAAACTTGTTCGGTGTGGACTGGAGGTCTGAGATTGCCTTTTGCTCCTTTGTCTTGACATTTTCCTGGGTTCTTCTGGAAGAGCCATTTGTGGGATTCTGGACACTTCCTGTATTGGTTGCCCATCTGCAATGTAGGGGAAAGTACCAGGCACCTGAATTGCCCTTGACCTAGGTTCCTGGGGAGGCAGTGGGGTGCAGGGTGGGCTTTTCCAGACATGCACAGCCATATTGAGACTTCCCCCAAAGACAGTAGGCATGAGGGAGTTTGGCTGACTGCTTCTCCCAGCTTGGACTGGTCACTGTCCCCAATGGTGATAGTGGCAGGCAGGTTCTTGAGGGCATGGCTAGCTGCTTCTCTCAGTATGCACTGGTTACCACCAATCCCCAATGGTGATGGTGGCCAGTGGGCTCACAGCAGTGTGGCTCCAAAGAATCAACTCTGATTCATTAAATCTTTGTATTGTTTTCTTAGTCTCAATTGCATTAACTTCTGAACTCTATAATTTGCTCCCTTGTATGGTGTTTGTGCTTGACTTGCTCTTGTTTTTCTAGAAGCTTGAGGTGTAGCATTAGATTATTTGTGTACATTGTTTTCCTGAAGAATACACTGCTATAAACTGCTCTTAGGGCTGCTTTCATTGTGTCTCCCAGGTTTCAGGATATTGTATTTGCACTTTTGACTGTAGATATTAATTTCTTAATTTCATCTGACCCACTGGTTGTTCAGAAGTGTTACTTTCCATATGCTTATGGAGGTTTTGTAGTTTCTTTTGCCATTTCCCATTTCATTGCACTGTGGTCAGAAAGTATGCATGGGATAATTTCAATTCCTTTGCATTTAGTTAAACATGTTCTATGGGCTAATGTATCACCTATTTTAGAGATTTCCCTGTGTGCAGCTGAGAATGTGTACTCTGATGTTGGGTGGAATACTCTGTAAATGTCTAAAAAGTCCAATTGTTCAAAGGTTTGGTTCAATTCTTTACTGATTTTTTTTTGTCTATTTCTCTCTTTGTGACAATGGGTTATAAAAGTCCCCTATCACAATTGTGTTATTGGTTGATTTTTCATGTCTATTAAGATTTGTCTTATACAGTTGGGTGCTCCCACATTTGGTGCATATATATTCATGATTGTTATCTCTTCCTCTTGAATTTTCCCCCTAACAAATATGTAGTGGCATGGCTTATCTCTTTTGATCATTTTGGGTTTGAAGTTCAAATTATCTGCAAACAGAATAGCTATGCCTACTTCTTTCTGGGTTCCTGCTGCATGGAGTATTGTTTTCCATCCTTTGACTTTTCAGTCTATGAGTTTTTGAGTTAAATGTGTTTCTTGTATATAGCACATTGTTTGATCATTTCTTAATCCATTCTGTCAATGTTTAATTGAATTGAGGCTATTTACATTGATGGTTATAACTGATGTATATTGGCTTATTTTTGTCATGTTATGTACTACTGTTGGTTCCCTGCTTTTCCTTGAGGGCTCATTTATAAAATAACTTATATTTTACATTAAAAATCAAACACTATAGAAATGTGTAACAGTGAGCTAAAAATTCTCTCAATAAAAACTTTACTTAAAATTTTTTTGAAAGAATCCAAACACATTATCAGACACAAGAAAACAGTAAAAATCTTTATTTTCTTAAAAATTCATTTATTAAAAACAATTTCTACTCAAATAATATAAAGCATTTTAAATTATTTGAAAGTATGTACATTTTTTGTATAAGTAAACACTTGAAACTGTACAGATTTAAACAAATAATCACTTAACAAGTTGGATCACTATCACCTACTTAGCACTTTGTAAGGTGTTTGAGTGTTTCAGCAACAAAAGATCAAAACACAAGAACAAATGCCATTAAATATTTTTGTCCTGAAGAATACTCTCTGTACATCAAACTACATTAGTCACAGTATAATACAATAATCGTGCCCTCATTTCTTTGGGAAGACTATTTAAAAACCAAATGTACATATAATACACAAAACCAGGTATTTTACAGTTTATTTTATAAACATATTTAACGTATAAACGCATTTTATAAACGTATTTAAAACGGTAAGTGGAAGTAAATACATAATTCATTCATTTCCAGGCAAAGAAAGAATATGGCCCTCTTACCTTCCACCTTTTCAAAACATAAAGTAACAAGCTCCATTAAGAAACATCCACCACCAAAATAAAAGTGATTAAAAAACAAAGGACCTCTTACAGACAACAGACACCAGAATGGAACCAAATGCACCTTGTGAAGAGCTAGCTGCACTATGCACGCATGTGAGCAGCATGGGCACAGTGATACCACCTACACCAAGGGGTCTCTGGCCACTCCAGAGCCCTTGGCAGTGTCTTGCCTCCACATCAACATTTAAGGAAATCAGAATTCTTTCTGAAACAACCACACTACCTTTACAACTACAACATCAGAGGTACAATCTAGTTCCAAATTTAAAGAGGAAGGGTTTTGTAGGAAATTCACTGTTTTGTCTCATGTGTGATCCCTGATCTGGGGTGTGGTATTTCTAAGACAAGGGCAGTGTTTGTTGTCCTATGTGTGTTGGCAAAACATGTTCTGCTGTAGCAGGGATGGAGGCACACCAGGCTGGTGCACAGCACAATACAGGCTGCTAGACACATGTAACACACATCAAAGTGCCCACTTTACAAACAGCAGCTGCAACCAGAGGCTGCTTGCAGAAGGAGTGTAACTAAGCTTCATTCAGGAGACCTGCTACTCATCAGGTTTTCACCTCTCCTTTATACATAAGCGTGAAGACACCTTAATTTGTAATTCTCATTCATCCCACTGACTGCTTTAACATACAGATCCACATGGAAGAACTGTATCTATAGCAAGAGGCTGCAGCTCCTTGCTTTGAACACTTTGCACCATTGCAGTTCAAGGAGTTCAGATCCTGGAACTGTCCACGATGCCCTCACATCAAACAGAAACACCCTGAATCCCAGCAAAATAAGATGCATTCTCAGAAGCTACTCCCAACCAAACATCAAGTGATAAGAGAAATATTACATTAAATATAGAATTATAGAAATAAGGTTTTTGAGGAAGGAGGATCATCTGAAGTTCAAGGCCAGCCTGGGCCATGTAGTAAGTTCAAGACCAGCCTGAACTATATAGTGAGACCTTGTCTCAAATAAGGTTTGTGAAAGTAAAAAAAAATAGTCACTGTGGAATGCTCAGTGGTTAGAAGTGTTGCTGAAAGGGTTGTTTTGTTTCATGCATTAGCAAACCTTACCTTTAGCAGCTTTCTCATAAGCTGTATTTCCATAAAGTTCTTAACAGTATTCATTATAACCTATTTTTATTGCACAACTTTTGTGAAGAAACATTTCACTTCAAGCTCCCCATGGCTACCTCTCAAAAACTTACATTTCTTGTGTCCATTTAAATGAGGATCTACACATCCTTCATCTTTGGCATTTTGATGTTTTCAAAAGGGAAACACCTATCTTTTCAACATTTTGCTTATGCTTCCTTCTGCAGTTAGCATTGAGCAGCACACTAGTGGGGGTCTTGGGGACAGTCCCACGTAGGAGTCCTCAGAGTCCTGCAGGCTGCAAGGCTTCTCAGCCCATTCTCTACTTCCTGACCAGCCTGTTTATTTAGGAACTGATAGCAGGAGGCTTACCTGTAAAGCAAAGCACAGGCTGTGTTAGCTCTGCTTCAGAATGCTACCCTGCCGAAAAGGAGTCTGGAGTCTCAGAGCAAAATGAGAGAAGATCATTTGTATAGCCACTGGGCACTGACATCTAGAGACCTTGCAAGGAGCTATTCTCTATCACAAACCCAGGCCCTCAAGTCATGTAAAGTCATAATGGCAAAACAATACACAAACATAAATGATAGATATTTACATAATCAGTGGCACCTTTTTCTGTATAGAGTGTGTTCTGGGTAAATCTGTACATATGCCAAATTCTTTAAATAATGTTTTTAAAATACACAAGAACAGGCATGATAGGTGAATTCTAGTTTACATTCTAACTCTGACAGGTGTAACAATGCCCTGCCTGCTCTGGAATGAAGGCCCAGGACCCAGAGCTAGGTCACCATGGGGACAGGAAGGGAATGGCAGCTTGCCTGATACACATGGCTCAACCAGGCTGTGGAAAGCTGTAAGTAATTGGACCTGGCTGGGAATCCTACACAGTACAACTACTTCGGTGACCAAGAATATCACCCCTCATCTCTTTTATAAATATATGTTATAAGAGGAAGGATATAAAATCATCTCTATGCTTTTCCTACCAGCAATACAAAACCCAAGTACAATCACAAGCAAAGAGACTTGAAACACAGACAACTGAGTGCAAGGAAGGGTAGAGTACTGCTCCGGCTTCAAAGAAACTAGAGATCTTATCCCTGACAGTACTGTACAACCTGATACTGGCTGTCTTGGTTACTTTTCTCTTGGTGAGACAAAATACCTGACACCCAAAATGAAGGAAGGAAAGGTTTATTTATCTTAACAGTTTTTGGAGGTTTCAGTCCATACTCAACTGGTTCCAAGGCAGGGTAGCCTGGTTGAAGGCAGCGGTTTATGGCAGCCACAATCAACAAGAATGAAAAGGCAAAAGAGGGAAAGCATGCTTCTTTCCTGCCCTTAACGTTGTATGCCGGCTCCCTGGCTCTGGGGCAAATGCAGCATTCACACCACCAATTCCAGCACTAGACAACCAATCACAAATGCTAGATTCAGCCGCCTCCATGACTGCATAAGGCTTGGGGGGTGGTCATCCAAACACAAACCATAACACTGGCCCTGGACTCAGGGACAGTATCTAAAAAGGACTTGTTAGACACTGGTAAATCTATAGTATGAACTGTGATCAGACCACAGCATCATTGTTACATTGCAAGCTTTGAAAACTGTATAGATGTAGGAACTGTAAGTGTCCTTTTCTTAGGAAATACAATCTAATATTCAGGAGTAAAGGAGCACTGTGTTTCTCAACTTCCTCTCAAATGACCTAAAAGGAACAGGGAGGGGAGAAACTAAGATTGTCAGAGCAATGGGGGAAAATTATAAATTGCAGAAAAGGAAACATATAGAGGCTCTTACATCATTTTTGCATCTTTCTGTAAGTTTAAAAGAATGAATTTATACTACTGTATACTGGTGCTATAGTTTAAATCTGGAATGTTGCACCAAGGCCCATGTGCTCAAGGCTTGTTCCCTAGCCCACGCTGCGAGAAGACTTGATGAAAACTAAGAGATGGGATTTAGAGGGAGGACCTCAGGTCACTGGGAATGCACCCTTGAAGGGGGCCCAAGACTCACATTCCCTTCAGCTTCCTCTGTTTTGCTTCCTAACCATGAGGTGAGTTGCTTCACTGCACCATACACTTCCACTAAGATGTGCTGCCTTGCTGCAGGCCCAAAAGCAACAGAACTGACTATGAACTGAACCCCAAAACTGTGGGCCAAAATAGACCTTTTTCTATAAGTTTATTATCTTGGGTATTTGTCATAACAATGGAAAACAGACTAACACAATTAGATCTTATAATCCAGTCATTCCACATCTACATTCATGTAACTGATTATGACTACAGAAAAAAAAAATTGGACATCTAAGTTGAATAATTTCTTTTGGGTTCTTAATCACTAAACTCAATTGAGCTTTCCTCCTCCAATTTCTTACACTCCTGCCCCTCCTCACTCTGCAATGATCTTGCTTCTTACTTTGCTGAGATTACGACTTATTTCTTGGACTAGGACTCCCATAAACTTCAACACACTTACTATCTCCCACTTCTGTGCCTACACTCTGAGAATTCTTCCTTCCCATTGCAGACCATCAAAGAGTCCCCCTGTTTCTGAGACTCCGTGCCACATTTGCCACTCATGACATTTCCCCACTCACTGGAGCTTTCCCAAGAATATACAAACATGTGATTCTGGATCATTGAAGAAAAAAAATAAAGCAATAGGATAATCCGGAGAATAATTTAAAATAAAAGTGATCTATAAAAGAGGGAAGAAAAAGGCTGGAGAGGACTAGAAAGGGAAAAACTTCTGCAAATTTACCTTTTCTGAAATTCTAACTTGAGAGCCACATAAATATTTCACGTAACTACAAAGCAAAATTAAATCTTGAAACACTAAAAACAAACCTAACTACATAGCAAGTTGGTGTCACAACAACCCAGAAAACTGTCACTTTGAAAAAATTAAAAAAAAAGTGTTGACTATACAACCCTACAACTACAGAGTTATCTTTTTAAAATACAATCTCTGGCCAGAGATTTAGCTCAGTTGCTTAAGCACCTGCCTGGCAAGCACAAGGTCGTGAGTTCGATCCCCGGTACCAAAAAATAACATAACATAACATAACATAACATAACATAACATAACATAACATAACATAACATAACATAACATATGATCCCTGTCTATGCACACAAAGACACATACACAGCCATAAAAAAGAATGAAGTTTTGGCACATGCTGCAATATGGATGAGCCTTGAAAATATACTAAATCAAAGAAGTCAGTTATGAAAGGTTCTATGTTGTATGATTTCATTTAATGAAATATCCAGAATAAGCAAACAGAGACAACTCATAGGAATAGAAAAATCTGCTAATGGCTAAGGCATTTCCTGTAAGAGTAACGAAAATATTCTGGCATCAGATAACAGTGATGACTGTACAATTTTGTGAATATATTAAAAACCTCTAAATGCTACACTTCCAAAAGGTGAATTTTTTTGTTTTTGGTATGGGGATCAAACCCATGACCTTGTGCTTGCCAGGCCCAAAGGGTGAATTCTATGGTGAGTGAGTTATATCTCAATTTTTAAAAAGGCCCATTTTTCCCTCCAGTTTCTTCCTCCTTATTGTAACAAAACTTCAACTCACTTCAACCAGGATTTCACCAGCCTTACTTCTCTATTCACAGTTCTCTAGTCCTTAGCATACACTAAATGCCTAAACTATACCAAACTTGAAGTAAACTATTCTCCAAAACACCAGCTACTCCTCATATATAATGGGTACTCTACAAATTTGCTGCCTAGACTAAATGAATGACAGTTAACACAAACTGGCCCTATATTCAGTTTTTTAAATTTTGGAAGAAAAGAAAAAACACTTCTAGAATCTATTCTAATCTTTAAAGTAACATCCACTTTTTTTCATTTGAAGTATGCATTTGTCAATCAAAATGAAATTTTAGCTTGAAATTGTAAGTAAACTCCAGTATTTGACTCTTTAACAAACAGGCATTATTTTAAACACAGCGATTTTCACTATCAGGGTTAAAATGTAATTGAAAACTGTCCCTCAAAAGCAATTCAAAGTTGAATTCTTGTTCATCAGGTTGAACAATGTTCAATTTTAAACATTAAAACTAAAACCAAATTTCCTCCAACATATTATCTACTCAAGTAAAGGAAGCCAGGGGACAAAAAGTTCAGCATGGGGATTACCTGTTCCATGGAAGGACAAGCAATGATCTGAATGTCTTCAGGGCTGAACTCTTCCTTTAACAGAGCGTGGAACTTCTGAAAGACTTGCTGAATGTTATTCTTAGAAAAAAGAAGAGGATGTCACATTACATGTACTACAAGAAACACATACATCTCAAACCTGAATATTAAGTCATTGTGATTTTTACTAAAAACAAGTGGAGAAAATGTGGGTTTTTTTTTATGAGATTACCGAAGACATAATTTGAACCTAACATTTCACATGTTAGCATTACCTCATGAAGATTTATCAAACAGTATTTCCTGGAAAAGCTAAATTCTAGAAATCTCTGTTCTCTCAGAGAATAATTGTCTTCAGCAATTTCTTACACAAAAAATTATAAAGTTCCAAGAGATATGAAAATGTACTTTAAAAATCAGCCATTTAAAGATGCGAGCTTAACATAGAACTTGAAGATATGAATCTTAAATTTGCTTTGACATTTAATCCCTCAGTGGCTGTTGCCAGCCATTTACTTCTACTACTCACTAATCAAATGGAGCATAATTCTTTTTTTTTTTTTTTTTTGTGCCAGGAATTGAACTCAGGATCTTGCACTTGCTGGACAGGCAACTTATGCTGCTGAGCTACATCGCCAGCCCTAGAGCATAATTCCTGAAACGCTGCTCTCAAGGGCTGAGCCACACACAATGTGCGGATCTGATTTTTTGTTTACTCATTTCTAATTTTAAAGTTATACTAAAAACTTAAGACAAAGTGTGAGTGTAGGGTCAGGGAAGATATACTCAAATAGATACAGGCTCTGAGAGCCTTTAAAGAATCATGGTGATTATCACTCAACTTCACTAGAATAGAATGCAAACATTTTTATGTGTCTATAGGAAAAGAAAAATGGTAGGTGAGAAAAGAACATTGGAATGCACTGGCCAACATTCAAATAATCATTGTGCTACTCACCCTAACAGGTTTAAATAAGATGAACTCTGTATCTTTATTGGACAGGTACAGCGACATGCTTCTCAATGTCAGGGGCAGCTTTGTTTTTATTGTCTTATAGACAGCTGCCACAAGGTCACTAACCTTCGCTGCAAAAAAAATTACTTTGTTAGTATCACAAAGAAAAAGAAACATTTCCATTTTAATGCAGAGGCAAATAAAGAAATAGAAAAAGAAGACTTTATTTTTTATTAAGTTTAATTACAAGCCCTATAAACATTAGGTAGTCACTATATACACAACTCTAACCCCAAAAGCTAAGGAACAACAATTCCTTGAGCATGTTTCAGGACATTTCCTGGGGCTATAAATATGCACCTTTAGAGTTTAGAGGTAAGAGATAAGTTTTAAAAAGTCATTTTTAGAGAGATACTAGTAAGAATTACTTCACTAAATAAACACCTAGCTCTTTCTTACCCAATATTATCAGTCAGGGAATAGAATTCCAGAACTTTAACCAAAAAAAAAACACTGTACTGTGTAACCCCAATGTACTTTCTGAAATGGGTATATAGAAAGGATGAGCAGTCATCTGTATGAAGTATTTAAGAGAAAAAATTACCTAGGCAGCTACAAAGGAAAAGAATCTCAAAGATGCGCAATCTCACTCAAAATTAAAGTAATTAAAGCCATGGGTTATTTACAGATTGTCAGACAGGCTGGATATCCATGTTTGACAAGGATGTAGGGAAGCAGGCATTTGGCCCTTCACAGCCACAGGCTCCATACATATGGGTTCAACCAAAGGCAGATCAAAAATATTCAGAAGGAAGAAAAAAAATCCAAAGCTGTGTCTATACTGAACACTTACAGACCTTTTATTTAGTCATTCCCTAAATAATATAATGCCTATTAACACAGCATTTATACTGTACTAGATATTATAAGTAATCTAGAGCGGATCTAAAGTATACATCACTTTATATGAGACTTGAGCACCCAGGGGTTTGGGTCATCTGTGGAGATCCTGGAACCAATCCCAAAGAGACTGAGAGACAACTACATCCTCATTACTGGCTGATGGCTGATGGGACCAGAAAACAGTTCAACTTCTTTTGAGGGATATTAGGCTTATCTAGCAAAACTGAAAGGAATACACATATCCTTCCACTTAACATCTCAACTACTAAAAATTTATTTTACTAATATAACTTATCAATTACCAAGATATATAGGAATTATATAGGGACTTTTATTGAAGACTATATAGAAACACAAACTAAAAATAATTTAAATATTCCTTCACAGAATTACTAAAGAAACCATATTATGGTGATGCATCCTATGCATTCATCTGGCCAGTGCTGGATATGCTGGTGCAGAAGCACTGTAAGATACACAGCAAGTGAAAACAACAAGGGACACAGCTCAACTTCATCTAGATGACAATTCCTAGATGTAGCTCAGTGGCACATGCACCTGCATGGCAAGCACAAGGTCCTGAGTTCAGCTCCTGGTACAAAAAAAAAAAAAAAAAAAAAAATTTGGAAGTCCAGACGAGCTTTCATATACATAAATAATTTGGAGAGAGAAACTGTAGCAGTGGTTACCTTTGTGAGAAAGACTAGTCTGCAGGCAGAAAATAGAATTTTTCTTTTTATGCCTTTCATAATTTAAATTTTATGCCATGTAAGAAATTTAATTAACAAGGGTTGTAATAAGACAAGAAAGCATCAATGTTCTAAAAAGGAAACACTCCAGAATGATTTTTCATTAAATAAATGAAAGCTCCTTCTGCATACTTACTCTATGGGTTCTGGTTCTGTCACCACCAATGTACTCCAGGGATCACTAAATCAGTTTTCATAGCCCTTGATACCTCCCCCACCAAAAAACCCTAACCTAGACCAAATTAACAAATTGGCATCCTGATTTGTAACTCATTGTCCTAAAGTTTATCATGATGTGATCCCCCAAAACCTGACCAGCTCTGCATGGACCATCACCCTGGATTTCTAAGGCAGAGGGGCTCAAGACAGTTCCTAGATGTTTTCAGTCCATAACTCTCTTTCAACACTAACATGTGGGCTTCATGTAGTACAGACTATGGAAAACCAATGCCACACCTCCCTTATAGCTAAACAAACAGAAGATAAAAAACACAAGATAGACTGAATAGCTTGCCAGGCATGATGTTGCATGCCTGTAAAAGTAGCTCCTGTGAGGCTGAGGGAGGAAGATCACAAGTTCAAGGGCAACCTGAATTACATAGTGAGACTCTGTCCCCAACTCCCCAAAAAGATAGACAACACAGTAACTGCTATACTCACTAAGACTGCCTCACTTAGAAAGATACCAAATGAGTTATACAACAAAATAGCAAGCCCTATTTCAATCAGTCCTTTTTGTCAGTTTCTTTTATCTATTTCTGTTTTACTAGTGACATTCTAGTAATGCTTAAGAGCACATACACATAATACTGTGAATTCTATTAGGATTACACTTGAGAAAATAGTAGCCCTACATTGATCTTTCTCAAATGGAAAAACATTATGTTACCTATTCATCAAGTCTCTGAGATTAACTGTACTAAATATGCCAATGCCTATCTGCTGTTTTTACCTATCTTTTAAAAATATTTATTGTATCTAGGAGTTTCATTTACATAGACATTCAAGTTAAAAATCAGCTATTTCTAAATAAGCCTTATACGCAATTGAAACCATAAAACAAACCAAAGGCTCCAATTAATCTAAAGATCACAAATATTGCTCCAAGGGTCAAGATGAGTTCAGGACTGACTGGTAAGTCTGCTTCTTGACTTTGAGGAATAAGAATAGGGAATTGACACTAACGCAGACCATGTGCAGAATTTCCAGTCTTGTCGATTAAAGATTCTGACTTGTCTTATAACAGAATGTTCAACTACATCAAGTAAGCTCCTTTTTAAAGATGTTAAGAGATTTCAATCTAATATAGAATACCAGTATTTAAAATAATAAATACATAGAGATGACTTCCAGGAAGATGACGAAACAGTAAGCAGCAGAGTAAACAGCCTCTGAGAGAAACAGTTCAGATGCTAGAATACAGCATCGTGGGGAGGACAAGAAGGAAGGAAGTGGGTCTTCTGGACCCAGGAAGACCCTAAAGTAAGAACTGAAGCCCACAAAGAGAGTAAAAAAGAAAAACTTAAACAAAGAAGAAGTCAGTAGCTGGCGGCACCTTCACCTGGAGCCAGACCCACTGTGAGAGAGGAGCTGTTGGAACCTGGGGACACACAGTCATGGTGATGGTGGTGGCTGGCAAGCCCGGAATCCCCCTCAAAGAGATGCCGTGGTGGAGGAGAGCAGCTGATGCGGAGGACTGCACTGGCTGGTGGTGAGTGCAGAGGGTTCAGGTCTCCAGCACGAGGGAGCTATTCTAGAGCTGGACAGGATAAGCTTGGAATCAGAACTGCAGTCAGCTCCTCCAGCAGCTCCTAGCTGGGAGCCGACCGGTAGAGATTCCTTGGGCTGGGCCCTGCCCCTGTGTGTGCTCCAACATCCACTGCCACCAAGTTTCCCCACCAGTAAACAGTTAACAGCTCAGCCTGGAGGTGGTGGCCAGCCCTGTGCATACTCTAATAGCCATGGTGAGGGCAGCCATCATCATAGCTCCCTGCAGGTAACCAGTTAGAAGGCAACAGGCCAGGGGGCCAGCCCCACCCTTGCATGCACTCCAACAGCCACCAGCAAGCCAAAGCAGGCTGGGAAAAGCAGCAGACAGTCCTGCACCAGCACACCCAATGGCCACCATCAGATAGCCATAGCTAGCACTGACTGGAAGAATCAAACGGTCTCACTTCAGAGAAATTGTAGCCAATGCAGGAAGTGCAGGAGACTCCACTACCCACTTGTCCAGAAGAACCTAGGAATATGTCAAGACAAAGAAGCAAAAGGCAGTCTCTGGCCTCCAATCCAAGCAGAGCAGGTCCAGCAGATATAAATATGGAAGAGAACAGAAATCACACACCTGAAATTTCTGAAGTGATGACAACTGAAGTAAAAATACAACTTCATGAGGCTATAAAAGAAATTAGAGGACTTTCCAAAAAGATGGTTGACCAATGAGCAACAAAATACAAAGCCTCCCAGGAGAAAGAAATCATATGCCAGAATAAACATCCTGGAGAGACCCAGACAGAGGGAGATGGATCCTCTTGACACAGGAAGAAATTAAAATGAAAAAGCTCATCAAACACACAATCTCAGGTCTACAATTGGAACAGCTAAAATTAGCAGACATGAACTTTCACTGCAACCCGCTGAGCCGCCCAAACTTGCATCAGCCGTGACCTGCTGCGACCCGCAGAGCGCCTGAACTCGTTCCTGCCACGACTCACAGGAGCCACACTGAAGTCGGGGGTTGGTGAGCCCAAGGAGAATAGAGTCCACAAAAGGACCTTCATTAATCCACAGTCAGTGCTGGGAATAAGACCCCCCTCCAAGGGAAGGACACAACCAAATGGGCAACATGTTGGAATTGGGCAGGAAGAACCTGAACTAGGAACAGCAGTACTTCACTTGGTTGCTCCCTCCCCAGAGCAGATTTGTGGGATTTGCTTGGCCTGCGTCACACCCCTGGCCAGGACGCAAAAGCCATCCCAAACCGATTCCCTACACCTAGCACACACTAACCTGGTAAAGGCCCCTGAAGTTTCACTGGTGCAGTGGGGAGGGGCCGGCATGCGCAACCCCTGCTTACACCTCAGTGACAAGAGCAAACAGGAGAGGGCAGAAATCCCTCACCAGCATGCTTCAGAAGAACCATAACCAACAAGGAAAGGGGCTCCACTATACACCTGTATGGAAGAAACCAAAAACATGACAAGAGAGAGAAACAAGAAAAAGTCCCCAGCCCAAAACCCTGAGAACATTGATCCAGGAGAGGGAAAAAC
>PVLA01018475.1:0-13885 GCA_004027455.1 Hydrochoerus hydrochaeris
ACAGAGAAGTAAAAGTAGATGTGCTTGAAGAAGTGATCCAGCTAGAAGACAAATAGAAGTAAATTCCAAGAGACTTGTAGTTGGAGTTTAGGAGAAATAGGCACTGGGAGATGATCTTTTTAGAGGAGGAATATTTAAGGACCGATAATTCAGCAAACAGCATTTATGAGAAGTCTTGAACAACTTGGGCATGTGGAGTCTGGAGAAAGCCATTTGTGGCAGCAAAAGCTGAAAAATCACAAGGTCACTACCTAATGCATATGTTAAAATGAACCTAAAAGGGGAAATAGGGAGTAGTTAACCATTCATTAATATAAAGTATAGAAATAGCTATTGTCATTCATCGAGTTTTCAGTTTGCAAAACTGAAAAATTTTATGTTACTTATTTCAACAATGATCACCATACATAAGAATTATACTCCTCCTGCCCCAAGTTATTTGATTTTAGAATTTTAGGGAGTCTTGGAGATGACTATATCTATGTTCTCATCCTTGTGGTATCCTCCACACAGAGTGGAGACATTGCAGGAAGGCTGGTCATTAAAATAGCCACTTGCTGTAATAAGGATGCAATGGGGTCCATGTCACCTACTTAAAACTCTAGGTCAGTCTACTGTCACTGCTCTAGTCTCAAGCCTTGGTAGAAGGGTCTCTGTGTAAGATCTATATAACCTGGAAGGTTTGGTGGGCTTTCATGTCCTGCAAAGAGAAAAGCAAGAAAGAAGGGAGCAGAAATCTAGTATCATGCTACCAGGTTGCAAGAGTATCAGAAGTCCTCTACCCTGGACAATAGAACCACCAAAGAAATACCAGCACCTAAGTACCTCCAACTAAGCCAATTCAATCATAATTTTTGGTGAAAGGCCTTGGCCTTGGTCTGTTTGTTTGTTTTTGGTGTTGGGAATTGAACCCAGTCTGGGCATAAGCCACATCCCAAACTCATTTTTGTTTTTGTCCTTTTTGCTTTTGAGATAGGGTCTTACTAAGTCTGCTAGGGGACTGAGAATGCAGCCTAATTGAGGGTCAGTAATTGAACTGGAAATATTGATCACAAAGGTTTTGTACACTATCTTACATTTCTGTGTCATCTTTTAAATTATTGTCTATTTACCCTACAGGCTGAACAATCAAATGAGATAAGACTAGGTCTTAAATTTACACAAGTGACAAGAAAGAGCAGTTGATTAGGACAGTATGTGCTCATGGGACTCTGAGATGCCAGTGAATAGGGGAAACTTCAAAATACCCATCTCTGGGGCTCCCCTCAGATTAACAGTGAGCCTGAAGGTGAAGCCAGAATGTCAGGACTTTTTCAGAATCCTGTATTCCTCTCCTAAGTGATCACACCTGGGTCGCTGAACTATTCTTACCTCGTGGTTGCTTGTGAGTCCCCTCTGCACTTATCTCTCCATGGTCAGTGCTGATGGCGGCTGTGGCACTGCACACAATGCAGTCCTCTCGCTCTGACAGCTTCCCCTGAAGACTGCACGTTGGCTTGTCTGGCAGGTTTCCCACGGTGTCCTGCTTCCTCTGCATCTCAGATCCCAACTCAGATGCCACCAACCTGCACATTCATTTCCCTTTGTTATGAACAAAGGACTTTCAAACACATATTTCATGACCATCTCCACAGTCTGCCCTGTCTGCCATACACAAGAGCACCCTGATTTCTGGGATCTGAACTGCTCTCCCTGGACACTACTTCTCCTCAGGCACCATCGCCGGCTTCCTTCTGGTAGAGTTGCCAGGCTCCAGGTTCTCTTCATCCTCTGACTCCAGGCTATTCTGCTCAGGGGATAACACTGCTCATGCTAAAGTGTTGGTCCTGCTTGGGCCACACACAATAGGGACAATGATATTGTTAATGCAGAGCTTGACAGAGAATCTGAGAGACAGTTAAATCTGGCTTAATGAGTCCATGTCTACTTCAGTGGAAGATTTGCCCTTAACCTGTCATCTCGTTGCTCACTCTACCATGCCTGACTGAGTCCAGGGTGAAGGGAAGAGCAGTCACCGGGCAGTGCAGAGTCTCAGCTGCACCTAAGAAGCAGCCACCACAGGGACCACACGACTTAGATTTTAGCCAACCACACAAACACAGTGAATAACTTTAGATCAAGATGCTAGGCAAAGTCCAGTGTGAGGGCTTGAGTAACAAAAAGAAGAAGGCCCATTTACTGAGCTAGGGATTTTGAATGCTCACTTCAGAGTGGGTTCTCACCCTGAAGTAATGTGCTGGTCTAATTGCTCAAAGATCCTCAGCCACAGGTATCTTCCCTATGATTCTTGGCACACTTGATCTTCACTGTGTCTAGAAACTGTTAAACCTAACTTATGTTTTTAAATATTTCTAGTTTCCCTGAATATAATACCTTTTGCACTTTGAAATCTGTGTATTGATTTGGGTTGATCCTACAGAGTGTGGAAAAATGGGAAATTTCATATAAATCTTAGTGCATTTCAAGAAGTCTGTTTTTAATATATTTTTCTGAGTATTCTAGCTTTTGCATCTGGGAGGTGATGAGAGCTGAGGTGTGGTTATAGCATCGGGCATCTCATCTAAGAACAGGACCAAAGCATTAAGGTGATAGAGCAGGGCTGTGCAACAGAAGTGATCTGGGGCAAGAGAAAAAAGTCACCTGGACAGTGGAAATATCACCATGTGGCTTTGAACACAGAAGATTTCAAGGTTTTTATTGAATAAGTGAATGAGGGGCCTGATATTTCCCCTACTAGGATATTTTCTTACCACGCCCCATGGATCCAGAATCTGGGATCAACAAGATAGCCATCACTGAGTTCATTCTACTAGGCCTGGTGGAAACAGAGAAACTACAGAGCCTGCTGTTTGTGCTCTTCTTCTTTGCCTACCTGGTGACAGTGGGGGGCAACCTCAGCATCCCAGCAGCCATCTTGCTGGAGCCCAGACTCCACACGCCCATGTCCTTCTTCCTGGGGAACCTCTCAGTGCTGGATGTCGGGTGCATCAGTGTCACGGTACCCACAGTGTTGCATCACCTGCTACCCCACAAGGGTACAATTTCCTATAATGCCTGCCTCACACAGCTCTTCTTCTTCCACCTGCTGGCTGGCATGGACTGCTTCCTGTTGATGGCCATGGCCTATGACCAATTCCTAGCCATCTGCCAGCCCCTCACCTACAGAACCCGCATGAGCCACACTGTCCAGAATGTGTTGGTGGCTGTGTCCTAGGTGTGTGCCCTCACCAATGCACTGACACACACTACTGCCTTAACTACCCTCAACTTCTGTGGTCCCAAAGAGATCAGTCACTTCTGCTGAGACCTCCCATAGCTCTTCCAACTCTCCTGCTCCAGCACTCAGCTCAGTGAACTGCTGCTCTTTGCTGTGGGCTTCCTCACGGCAGGGGCACCCATGGTTCTCATCATCGGATCCTATAATGGCTGCGGTTCTACAGATCCGATCAATGGAGGGCAGAAGAAGGCCTTCTCCACATGTGGCTCCCACCTCGCTCTGCTTTGCCTTTTCTATGGGACAGGTATCTTCAACTACATGCACCTGGGTTCTGAGGAGGCCTCAGATAAGGATAAAGGGGTAGGGATTTTCCACACTGTCATCAACCCCATGCTGAACCCACTCATCTACAGCCTCAGAAACCCTGATGTTCAGGCTGCTCTGTGGCAGGTATTTGCAGGAAGACGGTCACTTAGCTGAGAGATGACAGGATCCCTCCTTTCCTTCCTTTTCCTGACAGTGAAATTTCCCTAGAAGGCCATAATTAAATGATCTGTAGTCATTTTTCCTGTCTCCTGACACCTGAGTGTTAGTGCTACATGTTTGTCCTGCAAAGAAAGGCTGCCTGCTTCTTCATTCATTTACCCAATAGATGTTTACTGAACAGCTTCCATAACACGTCCTTTAGAGAACTGGAGAACAGAATAGATAAGTTTGCTGCACTCATCAAACTCATATGATATGAATGTCTGTATAGCAAGTAAGCATCACATACAGTGTATCACATAATGACAAGTACTATTACAGAGAGAGGATATGAAGTCGGGTCTTGTCAAGCAAGGCCCCTGGGAGCTGCCTTATGTTTGGCTATATCAGCGTCCTGAAGAGAGCTGATGTTTGAGCTGCCCTGCATGACTGGGAAACAATGTCCCATGGGGAAGAGCCACTAGGTTCATGGCAGCCTAAGAGCTAAGAATATCACTCTTGGTGATACAGTGTCTTTCTGGTGGGAGTGTGAGATTCCCTCCAGAGCACGGAGAACATCTGTAAAACATGGGCTCGATTGCATTTAGGTTTGCCTTTCGCCTGAAAAAAACCTGCCCTTTTCCCTACTATCTCATAAGAGTCTCATGGGTATTTAGATGACAGGAAAGATCTAGATAAGAAAAGGGCCTAATAATAATGGGCACAGATATGGACACATCTTAGGGTCAAACCAGGAACGTTCTATCCTTATTCCTGCCCTACCTTTTTCCCTCACCTAATAATTCACCTTCCTCAAATACATGATAAAGGCTTTGGAAAGGTATGTATTAGTGTTCCAACTGGGTACTAACAAGTTCCACCATACACACTCAGCACAACCTCCAAGTCTGTCTCTCCCAGATCTTCTTGCATATGTGTGTGTGTGTGTGTGTGTGTGTGTGTGCATGGTCCCTGGAAATGATAGCTTGATAGTTTGTGTTCTCTATCTCACTCTCTCTCTCTCTCTCTCTGTCTTTCTATCTCTCTCTCTCCCTTTTCTCTTCCCCTTCCCTGCTTTCTCTCTGTTTCTCTCTCTCCTTCCCTCTAACTCTTTCTCTTTCTGTCTCTCACTTTCTCTTCTTTCATGAACTCAGTTATTTAACTGAAGATATACAGAGGTGCTGCACACATAGATTAAAACTTGTTTTTACACACATACACATACTTGTTATCTATAGTTATAATTGCCTTCCATTTCCTATGTTTATCAAGCACACACTACATCTCCCCCTCATCAGTCCTCTTTTTCATTATTCTACCTCTAACCACTAAACCTTTGGTGATACCTCTTTCCAACTTCATTTTATTAATGCATCAGTATAGCTCCAACCCAAAGCATCCCCTCATCTTGATGTTTATCTATCCTTTAGCACATTCATTTCCAATTTGCACCCTCCCCAGCCTTGTTGGGAAGCTACTTAAACATAAAGATATAAGGAGAAATGAGAGAGGATGGGAAGAGCAATGGGAAAAGTTGGTGAGAATGAAGGATAGAGGCTAGAAATGCAGTTCTGTGGGATGGCACTTGACGAGCATGCACTTGGCCCTGGGTTCGATCCTCCAGTACCAACAGAAAAGGAAACAGGAGAATAGAAGTGAGGGAAAAAATACAATGATAGAATGGGGAGATGAAAAAGATAGAATGATTCAGGGTATCAAAATAGATGTTTCAGGAAGGCCAGTGAGGTACACACTGGGCATAGAAAAAATGAGGAATGAACAGATATGGAAGATGAAAACAAAATTCTTTCTACAATTCCCATACACACACATCCTCTCAATTTCCTAAAGTTTTGCACCAATTTATAAATTCATTGTGTTCTTGTGTGCTCCAGTCTGTACATTATTGTGCTATTATAAGTCTGTTTATCCACATCCCTGCCATTAAGAGACATTATAAATAAATGTCTTATGTTTTTATAATCTGAAGTTTGAGAAGTTGAAATTTTCTGGCTTTATTGAAGTATAATTCACAAATGAAAACTGGATTTATTTATCCTATACAATGCAATGCTTTGATGAGCACATATGTTAGGAAATCATTTCCAGAGTCAAACTAATACAATATGCATCACCTCACAGATTATCTGTGTATATGTGTATGTTAAGAGCATGTCAGTTCTACTCTTGGTCATGTTGAAGTATGTAACACGTTATTATTAACTATAGACATCTTGTTGTGAAATGGAAATTCAGGACTTAATCCCCGTGTTTCATGGAAACTTTGTACCTTCTGACCAGCATCTGAGATTTTATTCTAAACCTTTTTATCATTAGTTAACATGAGGGTTTTTCCTCTGTCTTCTTTCAAGATTTTCTGTTTGTTTTTAATTTCTTGCACTTTATGTGTTGACGATTTGTCTTCTTTAGATATTCTCAGCCATTCTTCCCTTATGTTTCTCACTTCTTCCTTTACCTGAGATATTGTTTCTGATCTGATTATTTTACAGCCTCATGAAGTTGTTTCTCTACTTCGCTTGCTGTCCTTTCAGCAACTTCAGTTGTGCAACTTCCAGTTTACTCCATGTCTATGTCTCCTAGCTTGTTCTGTGTGGGCTGCAGGTCAGAGATTGCCTTTTGCTCCTCCATCTTGACATTTTCCTAGGTTCCTCTGGATCAGCCAGTTGTGGGGTCCCAGGTGCCTCCTGCACTATCTGCCCATCTGTGGTGCAGGGGAATGGGCCTGGCACCTGGGCTTCTCTTAAACTAGGTTCCCAGGGAGGCAGTGGAGTGTGAGGAAGGCTTCTCCAGACATGCACAGCTACACCAAGACTCCCCCAATGGCAGCAGGCTTGCAGGGGCACGGCTGGCTTGTTTTCCCATCCCACACTAGCTACTGGTGTTGATGGCAACCACACGTTCTTGGTATTGAAAGCTAAATACTGAATTCTTTTCTCTCTGGCAGAACAGAAGCTCTGAGGGTCTGTCCTGATCTAGGTCATCTTTGGGAGCCTCATGCCAGATAATGATGTTCCTGGTGTTTGACTTCCTTATTTCAAGGAATCCCCACAGGCAGGAGGAGGTGTCACCTGAAGTCACCTTGCAGGAGGGTGGTGGAGTCAGGATATTGCACTCATGCCATAGACTCTGCAGAGCAGAAGACCCAACTGGGTGCCCACACAAGGTTCTTCCCCCACCTCAAATCAATTTCCTTCATGTAAGAGCAACAAGTGTTGACAGGTCCCCCACCTCCTGGAATGCAGGAGAAGAATGGAAGGAGCAATACTACCTCAGCAATGAGGCTCTGACTGAAGCCTAAGCAAGTAAGTCTACAGTGCCCACCCAGACCCACAGTGTAACACTGGGAACTCAAACTGAAATGGTGCATGAGCTCCAAAATTATTATTTGTAAAGGAAGAATCCATCCAGTGAAAATTTAATCCAAACCACATGAGTAATTTCAAATGTTCTAGAACCACATAAGTAAATATAAAAAGATGCAGGTGAGATTAATTTTAATCATGTGCTTTAATTCAGTCACTGTCATTGTAAAGAATGGCCAATATTAAGAAATCGTGAGTTATTTTTACATTTTTTATACCATCTTTGGAATCTAATGTATATTTTAAACTTACAGCACATCTCAATGGGGAAGCTAAAGTTTTATTAAAAATCTTGGGTCTGAACTGGGTGCATGGTGATGCACATCTGTAATCCCAGCACTCTGAGGCAGGATCAAAAGGTCAAGTTCAGCCTGGACAAATTAGCTACTTAATGAGACTCTGTCTCAAAATAAAATAAATGCATAAAAAGTTTGATAGCCCACAAAGCAAATTAGCAAAAAGCACTAGATTTGCCCCCTTTCCTAAGCCTGCAATCCAGGTGTTGGCCAGTGGTGTCGCTATCTCAGGGTACTGCTAGGGAAGGATAAGAGTCCATGCTTGCTTGAGTAACTATGGAAGCCTTCGATTCCTTTGTAGTGGAAGCCTGAGGGTTTGGGTGTTACTGGATGCTGTGTTTTGTACTGTTCACCACTCTCCCAAGAACCCAGGTGACAATCTTTAGTGGAAAGGAATATCCAGCTCTGTGGGAAAAAAAAAGACCTTCACCTCAAATCTTTGTCTCACTCTGTTCAAGAACATAAGGTCTTTTAATATAAGAGAAGAAGAAAGGGACACAATGGGACAGTAGACAAGGACCTTTCCATCCTGTCTCACCCCCCATCCATTCTTGGCTCCTTATTTCCATTATGGAAGCATAAATACCCAATCTCCTACAGTCAGTGTTCTGCACAGTGCTGCCTCTTAGCTGGGAAACTTCAAGCAGTCACGGAGCTCTTTAAGTCCTCCTTCCTTCAAGGGCTGGGGATTTAGCTCAGCAGCACAAGGTCATGAGTTCGACCCGTGGTTAAAAAAAAAAAAAAAAGAGTTCATTGCATCAAGTGTGAAATGGGTTGTGGCAATGATAAGATTAAACAAGTATTTAACATCATGCTTTGAGCACTCAGTAAATACTACCTCATATATACATTTACACAAATCTATAATCAGGCTACAATACAGCCCACAGCAATCTCACCCACATCACCAACAAACTAAAGTGTTTCAGAATTGGCCCAGGGAATTCAAATTCTCCAGAAAATCTTAAGATAAAAATTTATTAAGTGAATAGATTCATCAAGATCCTAGAGAGAAAGATGACCGGTTGCAAAGGGGTGTATTCATTTTGAAATAAATCTATAACTTAAATTGTTTGAATCAAAACCAAAATTGGAGTTTTGGAAAAGAAAAGCTTTCAAATTTCATCTCAAATCTAATGTGAAAATAAGGTAGGAAAGTATTTTAAAAGAGAATCACAACCTTGGGACACTCGCTCTGCCAAACACCTAGAGCTCCAGGCAAACTGCAGAAACACAGCTGTGGTTATGTGGCGTTTAACAGACTAAGTGAGTGGGCAGTGGTTACATCACTCAATAAATGGTGCTGGGACGAATTACATCCTTATTGAGGAAAAACATTAGACCAATATTTCACATTAAAATTTTAAATGTTAAAGTTATTCATGATTTTTTACAAAACTTTTGTAGTCAAGGTTTGCAAAGGAAAACATTTAATACAGAACACATGATTAATAGGATTACTTTATAACATTCACCTAAAGAGCCCAGTGCAGAGGAATGCAAGAGATCTGTCCAAGGTCAGGGACTTAGAGAATCCAGCTGAGGGCCTGGATCCCATGGCAATGACCTGTACGAGTCCAGCTGAAGACTTAGAGCTCATGGCAATGTGCTGCACAAGTCCAGCTGGGCCTAGAGCCCACAAAAATGTCTCATGCAGGTCTGTATCAAGAACTTGCACTGGAAGCCAGAAAGTCTAGGCTAGCAGGTGAAGGATTTATGCCACCAGGCTGAGCCAGACCGTGATGCTCAACATAAGGCCCAGAGCTCTCCTGAAGAGAACCACAGCCATCCTCAGTGATAGCAAAGACCCAAGCTCCTCGGATGATAACAGCTGAGTTCACATCTGGAAAACTGGTGCGAAAAGCAGACCTAGCAGCAGCCTCCAGTTTCCTCTCCAGTTCTCCTTTTATGAGGTTGGCAACAATCCTCAAGTGCAGCTTCCACACCCAAAAACACACTTGGGTCAGCTGGTGTTCCAAGTTCACTATTAGCTAATCTACCACAAAACCTAATGTAAGTGAAATGAAGGTTCTAAAAATTTAAGGAAATTCAGGAAAATATGGACTAGGTTTTAATTCCACCATGTAGTAATAGATCAGAACTTTTTACATTTTGATGACATTTTATTGAAATATAAAGAACATAAAAAGAACACACAGAATGGGAAAAAATTTTAGCTAGCAGTCCCTCAGACAAAGGACTTGTGTCCAGAACATACAAAGAATTGAAAAACATCAAGCCCCCCAAATTCAAAGATCCTCTCCAAAAAAGGGTATCTGAAATGTACACACATTTCTCAGATGAAGAAATACAAATGGCAAATAAATACATGAAGAAATGTTCAGCATCACTGGTCTTTCAAGAAATGCAAATTAACACATTGAGATTTCATCTCCCTCCAGAAAAAATGGTTGCCATCAAAAAACCAACTGATGACAAATGTTGGCAAGGCTGTGGGGAAAAAGGAACACTGCTCCACTGTTGATGGGAGTGTAGACTGGTGTGGCCACTGTGGAAATCAGTATGGAGATTCCTCAAAAAACTAGGATTGGAAGTTCCATTGAAACCAGCTATTCCCCTCCTGGGTATTTTCCCAGAAAAACTCAAAATGTTTTGTCACAGCAATATATGTGCACTCATGTTTATAGCAGCACAATGTGTAATAGCTAAATTTTGGAAACAACCCCAATGCTCATCAACCACAGAATGAATCAAAGCTATACAGTATTTTTATACAATAGAATATTATTCAGCTATAAAAAGGATGATCTTGAGGCTTTTATAGGTAAATGGAGGCACCTTGAGGCTATCCTCATTAGTGAAATAAATCAGACTCACATTTGTAAATATCGTATCATCTCTCTAGTATAAAAAGTCATAAAAATTGAAAAGGTAATAAGATCCAAATGAAAAAGGAGGTTATGTAGGCAGGGCAGGGCCCAGGTCATGCAACCTTATTAAAATTTTAACATTTTTTCTAAGTGTAACTAAGAGGTTAAAGGATTCTAGCCAGAAGAGGAGATATACAGCAACTGTCTTTCTATTCATATTTCACCAGCAGTATTTTAGTAACCAAGTGTACTTGTTGCATCTTTAAACAGACGCTTTTTAGTACCTTTCACAATTAATAGCTTAATATTGAACTACTCTTGCCTACATTAGGAGAATAAACTACTAAAGGTGATATACTAATATTTTATGTAGGCTGCTGTAATTATATTTGTAAGTAACTTTGGCACATAACCTGTATGACCTGTGTTGCCATTTCTATGGGCTATTTAGAAGCCTGGAGTTTAATTTTCAAGTGTTTGGAAATTTTTCTCTTATCTTTCTGTCATTGGTTTCCAGTTTGTTTCATTGTGGTCAAAAAACACACTGTGTATGATTCAAATTACTTTAAATTTCTTGAGGTTTATTTCATGGTGTAGTAATGGTCTATTTTGGCATATGTTCTGTAGACACTTGAAAATAATACTTGAAATGCTTTTATTGAAGACATTTACACATAAATGCCAAATGAATACTAGTTTTACAGATGTCTTCTATATTCTTCTTAATTTTCTGTCCAGCTGTTTTATCCATATTTCAAGAAGGGAATCTGAATTCTCCAAGTGTAACTGTGGCATTAGCTATGTCCCTCTGCAGTTGTGCCACTTTTTCTTCTGTATTTACTACATGCAGGAGTATGCTCAAAATAATGATTAAAAGTATACTATGTCAAATATATACTAGTGATTTATTTTTTATTTCACTATCAACTCTTATGTACTGCACAGAATCATATGACACCCCAGCAGGTTTGTGAACAGAGCATCACCACAAACATGCAAGCAATGCTTTGTGCTGCTGGGACACAAGCTCATTAGGCAATAGGAACATTTCAGTTCTGTTTTGATTTTATCGCCCATCATCATATAAGTGGCCTATCATTGACCAGAGCACCATTCTGCAGTCCATGAATATAAAATAAATAAGCAAATAAGAAATTCATAACAGATTAAATCACAAAGCAAAATCTCAACTGTCCTCAACAATACCAAACTCATGGTGGGGACCAAGCATGGGAAGCAGCCCATAAGATGTACATAAGATCCACAAGTGAGACTGTTAAAGTGGACATTGCTGGGAGACCCTCAGCAAAGGGAACAGAGAACACCTTCAGCTTCTCTGCCCAAGTCATGAGCCCTTCAAGAAGATTTTGCCTCTGAAAAGCCTGGCCAGTGCGACCTTCATGTCCTTGTTCCGAAGGCTGTAAAAAAGGGGTTCAGCAGGGGCGTCACCACAGTGTACATGACAGCAGCTGCCGTGTCTTCCGCTACTGCATGGGAAGAGGAAGATGAGGGGAACAAGTAGGCCCTGATCGCTGTCCCAAAGAACAGGGAGACTACAACAAGGTGGGAACCACAGGTAGAGATGGCCTTGCGCCTTCCCTGTGTGGAGGGGACTCTGAGGACAGCTAGAACAATGCGGATGTAAGAAACCAGCATGAGCAAAAATGGGATTAAAATGACTGCGCCCCCCAAGAAGAGAAGCACAAGCTCATTGACCCGGGTTTCAGAGCAAGAGAGCTTCATCAGAGGCCACAGGTCACAGAAGAAGTCAGGAATGATCTTCTTGGGACGGAAGGAGAGCCGGAACAGGAGGAAGGTGTGGGTCATGGCAACAACATTTGTAAGGGTCCAGCAGGCAGCCACCATAAAGGTGCAGCGCCAGAAACTCATGAGCATTGTATAGTGGAGAGGGAGGCAGATGGCCACATAGCGGTCATAGGCCATTGTGGCCAGGAAAAAGCTGTCCATGTCCCCAAAGGTCAGGAAGAAGTAGAGCTGAGTCAGGCACCCTGCGTAGGAGATGGACCTGCTCTGCATCTGCATGTTTGCCAGGGCCTTGGGCACCGTGGTGGAGGTGAACAGGATGTCAGTGCAGGACAGGCTGGCAAGGAAGAAGTACATGGGGGTGTGGAGACGCACATCTGCAGCAATGGCCAGGACAATGAGCAGGTTCCCAGCCACCGTGGCTCTGTACATCCCCAGGAACAGCAGAAAGAGGCTGCGCTGCTGCTCTGGCTGCTCTGAGAAGCCCCAGAGGAGGAACTCAAAACCTGCAGTTTGATTTTCTTTTGCCATGAGCCAAGAGGTCAGAGAAAAAGATCTTGAGTGATTCCCTGTAAGGTTGTATAGAAAGATTTACTTTAGGTGGCAGCTGAGGATGCCATTCTCTGAACTTTAGAGATGAAAGGATGCCAGTGTATGAGGGGTGATCATACACAACACAAGTTTAAATTCTAAAAGTGCAGCACAGTAAAGGAACATCACCACTTACCTGTCTCAGAACATGCCCCCTCCACACACATTTCAAATACACACATCCCATCATTCTTGCCACTTTCTAAAACAGTTGTGGATCCTTTTTCATGTCTTATCAAGAGAGGTGTGATGAAAAATATGGTGCGTGACAGTTCCCATTGCCAGCTGATGGAAAAACATTGTATTGTGCCCACTTTATTCACCAGATCTGGCACAAGATGACTTAAGTATCTTCTCCAGTGTCAAGATGACAATGAAAAGTGAACTGACCTCAATGTTGAACTGACTCAGGATATCATGGCTGTCATGACATTGCACCCAAGACACTCATGAAACATGATTCCAAAACTCCTTTAGAGAGTAGCAAAGCCTGGGATGAGTGGATTCAAGGTAGGGGAATACTTTGAGGTGGATTAATAACAATGTGTCTATTACAGCGAAAAAGTTTATAAGTTTAAACATTATATATTTTTAACCACACTTGACATTTTTATTCAAATTTTCATTAAAGCCTGCTACATAATCAATGGCAAAAAGCCTGGCATATCTCATTTATGATCATTGAAATAGATTTGCCATTTGATTTCTCTACCCAGTGACAAAATATTTAGAGGTCAAAGACTTAATCTGCAGCCCAGACCCTTTTGTGTATCATGAAGTGCCCGCACTGCAGTTACACCTCAATGTTAGACTTCGGGGAAACACTGGGCTGAGGCGGCCCATGCCCCAGCAGAGAGAGCTCTGCATACCCTCTGCAGCACTCTCACTTACAGTCACCATCACTGCCCCACACTCCTACCCATCACAATGTTGTTGGCTGTACTTTATCTTTTGTCATATTCAGGGGGATCACAGGTTTTATTCCTTCCCTCAGTCATTCTGCAGATGTTAAGCGCCAGCTCCACACCCATGACAGTGCCAGATACATAACACAGGTCAACCCTTAAAATAAGAGAATTTTACAATTTAATAGGATGGACATAGTTGCTTGTATTTGATAAGTTTTGTTTCTTTTAACTCAGACTGTTTTGATCTAACATACCCAAAAACCAAAATTTTGAAGATGAACATTTTTATTGTCCATCGTGCCAGAATGCAGTATTCAAAAAACAATTATTTGGTAAAGACTCATTATATACAAATTATTCTTCAAGGTACCAATAAAATAGCAACTAATCATGACCTCATCTCCAGAAATTCAAAATGAGAGCAGGGGTT
>PVLA01018476.1:0-14438 GCA_004027455.1 Hydrochoerus hydrochaeris
CCTTAATTTCCTATTAACTTAATCTAAAGCTCTGTAAAACCTACACTGTTTTACCATGACTGATCATAATCAAATCTGGTTTGTTGGATCACTGTTTTGTATTGATAGATTTTATTCAAAGCTGTTATGATTGATAGTATCAAGTCTGAGAGTATAGGCAACTGCACTTAAGATGACAAGATCCACTAGAATATCCACTATGGTTTGATTATTACCTGCCTTTGAAGTTTTATACTGTCTACAATGTTTTATTTTTACTTATATTATTATTTACTGCTATACTCAATTATACTGCTATATTCAATTATGCCTGATGATATAGACATTCTATTGAAGATAATAAGAAACAACACAGTAATCATTGTAGATCACCTTGTACTGTGGTTTTATACGACTTTTTGGTTTGATGTTTTTATAGGAATTTGTTTTGTTTTCTCTTGCTGAGCTTTGTTTTTCCCTCTAATACAGAAAGGATAGAAATACATGTAGAGATTCATGCATGTGTAGCTGTTTACAGTCTCACTGTTTGACTATCTATTTTGTATGCTTTAATTTTGTAACTTGACCAACTATTCTAAGAGGACAATATGTAATTTATTAACTAGTGATTTCTTATTGTTTATCTTTTTTTTGAAATTCTGTATTATCTCTACCCTTTACATGCTTTTGTTTCTCTTTAAATAAAAAAATATTATTATAAAAAATGGACTGCAAACAACACAGAGGAATATTTACATGCACCCATTAGAACATGAAACATTACCTCTCTATCATAAACACCTAGGCTTCTTCCATAGAGTAAGTAATGACAATTTTTTTTAAATAATGGATTATTTCAAGGCCTGAAAGCATTTATATATTGGTGCACTTGAGAGAAAGGTAAGTCACACATTAGAATCAAGTAAAATCAAATAAATCAAATAAAATTATTATCTCATTCTTCAGGACTAAGGATTTGATTTTCTCTGTAAAGCAGCTCATAATATGCACATCTTAAAAAATATTTTCTCTTCTATTTCTTAGACATAATAAATTAAACATATTACTGTGGCTGAATAGATGATTGTCTTACTTTAGTTCATTCAACTACATTGCAATATGAGGAATATATGCATTGGTAGGTCTCAAATTGCGAACTAACAGATTTTTTAATAACTGTTTCTTGGTTTCAAACAAAAATTAAGTTAAATAAATATTGTACAAATGCTAAATCTAAATAGTCAAGAAAAGTTAGCAAAATGGGCCCATGAATTAAAATAGCTTTTTAAAGACCATTTTCAGGTTTTATTGACCATACTTAAAATTCTAATGCAAGAAATGCTAAAACACTTTTTTTTAAAAAAAAAAGAGCTTTTCCTCTTATTTTTCATCAGTCTTCTGAGTTCACTGATAAATTAGTAAAAGTTATTTCTTCACAACTTGGTTGGGGAAAAAAAACCTTCTGGGTTTTTCTTCATAGCTGGATATGTCCAGAGGCATATTTTAAAAATGTAAGAGTTGCCACTGAAGAGAACTAGAAGCCTCAAAATTTTCCTGCCACAGTTTTAAATCTCATGAGATTGTAGTACAGGACAGAACACACTGGAGAATTAAAGCTCTTTGGAGGAGCAGTTACCTCAGCTTTTCTCCATGCTATGGAGGTATCAAAGGTGATCAATAATTCAGTAGCTTTACCAATAGCCACTGAATCCCCAGACACGGTAAAAAAAATTGATTCAGAATAGTGTGATATTTCCAGAAACTAGTGCAATTAGTACCATCATGATGAACTGTACCATTTCTTTCTCCACATTTCTGTCCCCTTCTCTTTTCCATTTCAAGGGCAGGGTTGGTATATAGGTTTTCATGCATTTGTTATCTACAACGGACTCCAGCAAGGTAAGCACTTAGCAAAAGTGTCCTTAAATAAGTTATGCATAACTTGAAGAACACATTGTACAATTCTGATTGACTTTTGTTTTTCTATTCTGTCAGCATCTCCTTTTGCACAGCCTGTGATAAATACTGAGCCTCCAACTGTTTTGGCCTGGAGCATTTAAACAACCCAATTATAGGAATTCAGCATTTTGTCAGAAGGGGTAAAGTATTGAATCATCTGAGCCAAAACATCATAGTGCTCAGTGACGGGGAAGTATATTCCATGAAATCTTTAATTCGGGACACAGTTTTGTTCCTGCCAAAGCAAGTGATGTCACTCATGTGCAACAACAAGAGGGGCCAGAAAGTATTTTTTTTCTGGGCCTCATTTCAAAAAACACTATATTCAACATCATCAGAGCCTGATTCTTAAAATATTCTGTTTATCCATATCATGCACAAGCTCAAAAATGTTTAAATTATGTTACTTTATAAAGAAGTTCAAGAAGAGAATTTTAAAAAATACATTAATGCACTTTAAAATCTCTTCTCTATTGGTTTTGGACATAGCTCAGCAGTACAATTCTAGCTTGGGAAGCACAAGGTCCTTAGTCCTAGTACCTCCCCCAAGATCCTAGTACCTCCCCAGAAAAATCTCTTATTCATAAGAAAAGCCCTTACATACAAAAAACAGACTGTACATTGAGAAAGCTACAAATGCATCTATAAGACAAAATAAAAAACCACCAACCAGAATTGACTACTCCATATTCTCCTCCATCTCCTTCCAATCAGCTATGACACTGTCATTTCCTCCATGCACCCATGTAACAAAAATATTACCCTCTCTCTATTGCTATGTCCATTCTATTCCCCGTCCCTCATCACTCAATCCTAACACTGCCAAGAGTCATAACTTTACAAAATGCAAACCTAATCCATGTCATTCACACATAACATGTATGATAGCAATGATCCCTCGAGATTCAGGATGACATAACCTCACCCAACCCACGTGTGACAATATTTATCTGCATCTCCTGCCATTCCTCCACCCAGGTCCAGGCTTCTGAATGATTTGGGGTGCATC
This sequence comes from Hydrochoerus hydrochaeris, assembly GCA_004027455.1. Lineage (NCBI taxonomy): Eukaryota > Metazoa > Chordata > Mammalia > Rodentia > Hydrochaeridae > Hydrochoerus > Hydrochoerus hydrochaeris. The sequence goes on from PVLA01018476.1 coordinate 2,948, forward strand.
CAAGGGCTTCATGCTTTCGTGCACATCCTTCTGAGTGGCAGTTACTCCTGTTTCTTTCTCCCTCTGGCTTCCTATTCATCCTTCAAGAAATAGCTTTCACGGGTTCCCACTGCTCACACCTGATGCTCTGCCCCCTGCCACCCCGGACACTTTATGTCCCTCTCTCTCATCAGGCTCTCACACTGCAGGGCACTTTTCTACAGAACCAGGATGTGGTGACACTGAGCTGGGACGATCTGGGTAGGAATCAGTCCCTGCAGCCACGGAGCAGATCCTGGCCATCACAATGGGGACCCTGTGAGAGCACTGAACAATACCTTGGAGTTTGTATAAAGGAAAACAAACCCTTAGGCATAAAACACTATCACAAAAGCATTCTGTATCTGAGAGTCAAAACTTCTATGCTCACTGCTGTCAAGAAGTTACTGATGCTGATGACCTCATGTCATGACAGGCACCATACTGTGCAGACTTACTAAATATTTGTTGAATGAATAACATGAGCAGAGTAAGATGAAACTAAGAAGCCTTGGAGATTATGAGATGTAGGAAACCTTTAATAGACTGGATGGACAGTAGCACAACCTCATGAAGAGTGATTAATTCTTTTGTTGTTTTTCTTATTTTCAGCAGTACTAGGAACTGAATTTAGGAGCCTTTCCACTAAGCTACATCCACAGACAACTTTTTAAAAAATTTTGAAATAAGCTCTTAAGTTCTCAGGCTGTGCTTGAACTTACAATATTCCTGCCTCAGCCTGGGCTCCCAGTCATGAATCAAACAATTGGCTGAAGAGTGTTTCTATAACACCAAATGCTTTCAGAGAATGTAAAAAATATTTCACTAAAAATCGTTATAAGGTAGTTAGCTAATATGTCTTTCTTTCTTAGGCGTAATTCTCTGAATCATCAATGCCAACTGAAAAATAACCAGAGTTCCAAAGCATGTAATTATAGGGCTCATTTAACATGGAACACAGTCAACCAGTGTAATTCTTGGGGATAAATGCTCAAACTATCCATACTCAGGTGAAAAACATAAAAAAAATTATCTAATATCAACTCCAGCTCAATTACTGGTCATTTATTGATTTTTAAAAATTTTATTTAAAAGAGAAAAAACACAGAAAAGAAAAAAAAAGCAAAAGAGACCAACAACAACAAACCCAAAACAGTAACAATATAGGCTTTCAAAACAAGATGGTAGGAATTTAACAATGGTTGCTATGTTGCATATTGTCATCTTCGAAAGAGTTGCTTAGTTTACCAAATACAGACATAAAAAATTGATCTCATCATATGAGTATTAACTGTTCTTTTCCAAGAACTAACAAGATTAGCAGTATAGTCATCTTAACTATCCTATATATATATTTTCTTTTCCCTTCTTTCCTCCTTTCTCCTATCTCAGTTACTTTTCCCTTTTGAGCAGTTTCTTATCCTTACCAATATTTATTGTAGATTTTAGGTCTTATTTGCTCTTACAGTTTCTTACCCTAGGGAGACAATATGGTATTTACACATGCGAGTTTGATTTATTTAACTTATGAGTATGGTCTCAAGTCACATCCATTTACCTATAAAGGCCTCAATGCAATCCTTCTTTATAGCTGAGTAGTACTCCATTGTATAAAAATAATACATCTTTTTTATCCGTTCCTCAGTTGATGAGCATTTGGGTTGTTTCCAAGATCTGGCTATCACAAATTGTGCTGCTATAAACATGAGTGCACATTTATCACTGTGGTATGAAGTTTTCAATTCTTCATGTAAAATGCCCAAAAGCAGGATATATGGGTCAAATGGAACCTTCAATTCTAGTTTTTAGCAGAATTTCCACACTGATCTCCACTACACCAATCTACACTCCCATCAACAGTGAAGAAGAGTTTCTTTTTTCCCCACAACCCCTCCAGCATTTGTTACTGGTTGATTTGTTGATCCTGGCCATTCTTTCTGGAGTGAGATGGAATCTCAGTGTTGCTTTAATTTGCATTTCTCTAATGACCATCGATCCTGAACATTTTTTCATATATTTATTTTCCATTTGTATTTCTTCATCTGAGAAGTTTGTATTCATTTCAGGTGCCCATTTTGGATTGGGTCTTTGAATTTGGGGTCTGACTTTTTTTAATTCTTTATATGTTCTAGATAGAAGTACTTTGTCTGAGGAATGGTTGGCTAAGATAATGGGTTTACTTTTCACTCTGTTGGAGATTTCTTTGGACATGCAATGAAGTACTTAGGAATCAATCTAACAAAAGAAATAAAAGATCTATACATTGAAAATTACAGTACTCTGAAAAAAGAAACCAAAGAGGATTTCAGAAGATGAAAAGGCATTCTTTATTCATGGATAGGAAGAACAAACACTGTGAAAATAACCAGTCTCCCAAAATTGTTATACAGGTTGAATGCAATTCCAATCAAAATATCATTAACATAGCTCACAGATCTAGAGAAATCATTCCTAAAATTCATCTGGAACAATAAAAGACCTAGAATAACAAAGGCAATTCTGGACAACAAAGGCAAGGCAAGAGGCATCACAATCCCTCACTTGAAGTTATACTACAAAGCTACTGTGATAAAATCAGAATGGTACTGGAATAAAAACAGGCCTGAAGATCAATGAACTAGAGTAGAAGATACAGCCACACTACAAACATACTCAGTCACCTTATCTTTGATAAAGGGGCCAAACACGTTCATTGGAAGAAAGATAGCCTTTTTAATAAGTGGGCTGGGAAAACTGGATTTCCATATGCTGAAAACTACAACTAGACCCATGCTATCACCATGCACTAAACTAAAGTCAAAATGAATCAAAGATCTAAACATTAAAACAGAAACACTAAGTCTTCTGGAAGACAAATTAGGTAAAAATCTTGAAGACATAGGGGTAGGCAGAGAGTTCATGAACAAAAATCCAACTGCATGGTAAATACTTTCCAGAATCAACAACTGGGATCTCATCTTATTAAAAAGCATTTATTGACTTTTTTAAAGGTAAACTGAAGAAATGAATTGCTTACCTAGAGCATGAGAACACTACTATGTAAAAATCCATATTAAAATGGATTTGCACATATGTCATAGTCCACATTTTTTTGGAGTTACTTTAAGGCATATCTTTATGTCTTCTCCATTTGGTTTAGAGTCCTGAATGGCAGAGTTTGGGACACATGTATGATTTTACTCCCTTACCTTGAATAGGACAAGAAACTCATATATCACTACCACAGAGGTTGAGTGGGTAGATGGATGGATGGATGGATGGATGGATGGATGGATGATGGGTGGATAGTTTTCTTAGCCACAAACCCTCTTCCTCTTCCAAAACCTCTGATACACTATTTGTCTTTCTATATATCACATCAAAAGCTCACTAAGAAAATAGGAGCTGAAATAGCAACTGGATAGACAGATGTAAATTTATCCTCTGTGCCTCTCTTGTACTTTGAAAGATGAATAGTTTAGGAAATAGCTACAGTAAACAAAAAAAAGGCTGAGCAAAATTTTGAGTTAAAACTACTCAACTAAAAATTCTATGCTCATTTTGGACATTAATTATATCTTTAATTAAAACAAACAAACATGGTAGCCTGCCACTTGTCCGACCCTTGAAAAGCTGATGGGGGAGGATTACTTGAGCATAGGAGTTCAAAACTGATATGGGCAACATAAGTGAGGCCCTGTCCTGATTTTTGTTGTTCTTGTTCTTAGGATGGAATGATGTATCAATCTAAGCTTAGGCATTTACTGAACAACTTTACCTGGTATTTTCCCTAGCATAGTATATGTGTGATTAAGTATATTTATTTTCAACAATCTCCATTAGTTCCAAGCAAATAGCCATAAAACTATATAAAGATTCTTTCTAAATGAATGCTTTAGGTACAGAGTCACGGGAGTCTCCATTAAAAATTTATTATGCAAATGATAAAGAGATTCACTTTGGAAACAGTTCATTAATGCCCTATGTAATCACTTCCCCTTAACTTTTTTTACTTGTATAATAAGTACACGAATAAAAGGAATAAAAGGAATAAAACTTGAAAGCAGCTCATAAATATTGTCAAAGAAAATATTATTAAAACGGTAATCCTGTTGCTTTGTTCAATAAAGCAAATAGTTAAAGGTGCAGTCCGTTGTTCATGAGCAGTAAGAAAGAGATATTAAAGACCCTCTGGCACAACTACAAAGAGAGCCAGACAAGACACATAGAGGTCAACAGTCTAAGAGAGCATAAGGCACAAAGGGATTGAGCAATCTCTGATATCTTTCCCTTTTAGAAAAAGGTTAGAATTAATGAGGAACACACTGCTCAAAGGCCTATTAAGATACCAAGCAGAAACAGATCTGCTTTGCAGGAGACTGGCTCATGCAGTACTGGTGAAGGTTTAGCAATGGAAACAAGAGTTCACAGTCAAAGTTACAAATCTGAAGTGTTTTCTTCCCCATTTTGATGTTTGTGTAATATACTTGGGTTTTCCTGAGTGCAAAGGGAATTAAAGTATTGCATGACACCAAACCATTCTCTTGAAACAATATTTTTCTTAAAAAGAAGGAAAATAATAGTTTTTCTTTTTAAAGAAAGAAGACAAAGTCTAAGATACTAGAAGAAGACAAAATAAGTACCAAGATTTGTAGGATGGAGATCAGAGGAAGAAGCAACGGGTAAGGTAGGAAGGAGGGTGATTGACAAGAGTTGTAAAATGTACTTATATTTACCAGTTACCAAAAACAAATGTAAATGTCATCTCTTACAAACTTATAAAATACACCAATAATAAGCAGTATCAAGAAAGCAGTGATAAGGCAGTGAGGAGGATCTTCCCATAAAAGTGATTCCCACCTTCTGGGGAAGACACCAGACTGATGGTTACAACAGGAAACCTGCCTTGGCAGCAGCCCATCCAAGGCCACAGGTGGAAGCTCCTGAGATGGACACAAGCAGGAAGATTGGTGATTCTGCTGAGGGCTGCTGGCGTGATGGCTGTGCGCGTAACTGACAAGACCAATTGATGAGTGAAGGGATTTCCTGGAAGGTGACAGATACACTCTTGAGATCTGTCAAACTTGACAATCCCTACCCACCACTTCTGATTCATGTCTGAACAAAGGCTCCTGCTGGGAGAGACAGAGAACCATCCTTAAATGTTATAAATTCTTGAGCAGAAAGGCTTTAAATTTCTCCTTCCTTAGGAAATCTGGATTTTTGCAAGACAAAGTGAGATAACCCACAGCACTGCACAGTTCATGACACTGACATTTGTAAATGGCTTAAGATACTGCGATGTTAGAGAATGACAAGAGTCCTAAGGGAGTTGTATGCTACCAGAGGTAGATAGACTGAGAGAATTCAAAAATAAATCAATGAACAACCAACTGGTTCAAGAAGAAGAATGTTTAAATAACGGCAGATCCACTCTAGGAGTTACTATGAACCGTTTAAAAAGACAAATACAAAGATGATTTAGCCACAAGAGAAACGCAGTGCAGAGGATGGAGAAACACACATGTGAGAGGAGACAGGGCAGGAGCAGCTGCTGTGTTAAGATTGAGTGGTAATGTATGGCAAACATCTGCCCCAGTTCCCCCTACTTGGAGGGCATTCTACAAATTTCCATTTAGACAAATTTTAAATTGACTTTTAAAAAGTTATGTGAGTGGTGATCATTGATTGATTTATGTTTTGTTTGTTTGGGGAAAGGCCTAGACTGTGTCACTGGGAGTAAGAGAAAAAAGATGTGTACTGTGAGATTTACGGACTAGGAAGACAGAAGGTGGCCAGAGAATACAACCTCGTGATCAAATTTTGGGGAGGGGTGGCTGCAAGAAACGCACAGAGCAAATCACACCATAGCTGGAGCTCGGTAACAAAAGGGAAGAGTAATTTGAAGGGCATAAAATAAAAGTCATGATAACAGCTATAGAAATGTCAGTGGCAAATAAAGCAATGATTTTAACAAAAGGCAGTAAATTACCATCCTATGAATCTCTAAGACTGTTGGAAGGAGTATGTAAAATAGAATAATGCGCTCCAAGGAAATGACTCACTTCCAAAATGTAAAACTGTGTGACATGATAGAAAGAGCTTTTGGGTATCATCGAGATACACACCTCTGAAGATATCAGAAACTCTTGGGCCCAGGTGATCAGATGGTATTAGTGTATATAAAAGGAAAGAGTGAAGGGACAGGGCAGTGGTGGGCCCTATGGTGACCAGCTAATGGAAAGGCACACCAGAAGGAATCCCAGCAGCTCCACGCAGGGAGGATGCCACTGGAGCATGGCTTCACTCATCTGACACATTTCAATCTGGAAAAGCAATGTATCTGCTGTGGAACTTGCAAAATATCCCCCAAACACCAGAAGAAACGTTATTTTATGTCCACAAGAGCAGCAGTAAGAACTCCCAGGATGGACTCAATTATGAGGGCCCACAGGTCATCTGGTGAAGCCCTGATCCCCAGGGTGACTATATTAGGCAAGAACCTCTAAGGAGCTAATCACAGTTAAATGACATCTTAAGGGTGGGGTCTTAGTCCAATAGGACTGGTGTCCAGATAAGAAAAGACATTAGTGCAAGCTTTCTCCCTCCCCCTCCCCTAACCTACTACACAGGGCAAAGGCAAAGGCAGAAACAGTGAGAAGGTGACCCTGCATGAGCCAGGAAGACAGAACTCCCCAGAATCCAACGCTGATGGCAAGTTGATCTAGGACTTCCAGCCTCTGGAACTGCTGAAAAAGTAGATTTTGATGGTGAAGCCCTTCCACTGAAGTGGGGTGTTCAATAGAGCAGCTCTAGAGACTAACACAGTAGCCAGAGGAGTGCATCCCTGATCATGGGGACCTGAGCGAGGAAGGAGAAGACAGAACAGACCAGCCAGAGCACCTTGGATAGCCAGAGCTGCAACTGGACAAAGGGATTTGGGCTGTTTTACCTCCGAATAGCCACTTCTAGGAGGTACGAACTCAAAGAAAGAATGTAGAGGGAACGAATAAATCTTGGGTACTAGGAAGCAGGGAGGTCAGTAGAGGAGAAAAAAAGTTTTTTGTATTTTTTTTACAGAGGAGCAAATTTCACAGTTTTCTACGCTGAATGAGTACCTGACATTTCACCCTGACAGTAAGAAAGAGTTCATTGTTAAAATACCAGTGACAGAATCCCTGGAAGACAGAAGTATCACCTTAGAACTTACCGTGCCACAGAAAGACAAATACCACATATTCATTCTTACATGTAAAAGTGAAAAAGCTGATTTTTATAGAAGTTGAGAATAAAATAGTTGCTACCAGGGCCTCAGAGCACTGTGGAGGTTGGAAGGAGGGTGGTTACTGGGTCCAGGTTGCATCTGGACAGCAGATAACTTCTAACATTCTGTAGCACAGTACAGCAACTGTGGTTGACAACAATTAATTGCACCATTGCCAAATATTCAGTAAAGAGGACTCAACATACACAAAACATGATGCTGTCTGAGATGACAGTTATGCCAGTTACTCTGATCAGATACCAACACTGTTTACAGGTATCAAACTGGCATACAATACTCCATAAATATGTATGTGTCCATTAAAAATGAAAATACATTTTTAAAATTATGCCAGAGAGACTTCTAATACACAAGAGAGGTGATTTCAAAGGGCTGTGGAGACACGATACCTTGCATTTCAAAGAGCAATGGGTTTAGAGTCATTGTACCCGAGGCCAAGTCTCAGGTCTGGTCAGCCCTGCTCAGTACCTTCAATCACAGCTGAAGTTTTGTTTCCTAGTATGTAAAAGAGGCATCATAGCACCTGCCTAAGAGACCTGTGTGCGAAGAAAATGAGAAAAAGCTCGGTCCACCACCTTAGAGTCCACAGAGCCCGGCACAAGGGGATATCAGTCATTATTAATGATGGCATATGTCAACATGTGTGCAAAGCTATGCACTATAAAATCCTGGCAATGAAAATCACAAATGTGTACCACGAGGACAGACAAAACGTGAGAGGAATCAAAGAAGTGACAGAGTTTTATAAGAAAATCATTTTAAAAAGAGTATTTTAAAGAGCAATTAAGAAAGAAAGAAAATAAAGGTTCAGAACTCATTAATGCTGGTAAAAATTGCTCAAGGCAATGAAAAGAAAGGTCTTGCAGATGTTTCTTCAACACAAAAGGAGCAAGGAAGTTGTAGGTACACTCTGACAAGAAAAAAGGTAGGAAAGTAATTTAATATTTTTTCTACTCTCTATAAAGGAGAAAGGCTTTCAAATCAGAAAACATAAAATAAAGGTCAATACAGAATATCTTCAATCCCAAGTAGATGAAGGAATCAAAAGTTTCTTCCTGGAATGTGAAGAATACATTGCAGTTTTTCTTTGTCTGTTTTTGATTTGCACTTCAAACGAACACAGGGCCTTCAATTGAGCTACATTCCGGAACTCTCTCTTTTTTTTTTTTTTTTTTTGATCAGGGTTTCACTAAGTCACCAAATTATCTAAACTTGGCTTGAACTATTAACCCTCCTGCCTCAGCCTCCCAGAATGTTGGGATTAAAGGCATGTGCCACATCTGCCTTGTGCTACTGCTTGCACATTGTAGGACATGACCTGGAAGTGCCAGTGTGACGGAGAAACATGAGGATGGCCCAGAAAGAGAAGATACTGCACTACCCTTATCTTACACTCATGGTGCATTTTTCATTTGCCTGTGAATTGAGAGTCTTCAATCCAACATGACTGAATCTAGAGGCTATAAAATTGGATTTGCTATAAATAAAAAATTGAGTGGGGGAGGAAGAAAGAGAGAGGGGAAAATAGTACGAATAGGTCAGACAGGAGAATATGCCTCCTAACAGATTCTAATGGACTAAAGTACTCAACTTAACAAAATGCAATATAATAGAAGTGAATATAGTCATAGTTAAAAGGGTGGCAAAAACGAATGCTCTCTTAAACAAAAATGACCTTTTAATCATTAAAATAACACATGCTATCCCAAGTTCACCATTTCCTCTGATTTTACTGTTTTTACTAAAACACCAAATATAGGCCATCCATGGATTTTTTTTTTACAATATTTATTGAAAATCTCTTTATTCCAGGCAACTGAGCTAGGCAGTATGGATACAGAAATGTTTGAAAAAAACTACTTTTGCCTATCAAAAATTTGACAGTCTTACAAAGAAGACTTTTAAAAAAAAAAAAAAAAAAGAAAACCAGCTGTGACGCTCTCTGGTCAGGGCAGGAAAAGTGGGCGAGAGTTCTGGAGAGGGTGACAGGGGAGGCGGCTGCTCACCAGGAAAGGGCTTGATGAGGTTTTGCCTTAAGAAGTTTTCCAAGAGGATTTGCAGGGAGGTGGCTGAGGGCAATCCAGGCCAAGAAAAGAGGACAACAGAGGCCAAGTCTAAGAGACTGAGGACAGCAGAGTCACCAGGATTTGGAGGGGAAGAAAGCAGTAACAGTGAACTAAATAAAGTAAGATCAGCAAATACAGAGCAGGAAAGTGTGTGGCTACTAAGCCAATAGCTGAACTTAACACTGGAAACACCTGCCCACGAAATAGAGCTGCTTATTTTTTAAAACCATTTGCATCTATTAAATATTTTTCTAAATACCCTATGATTGAGAAGGGAGGGAATGCAAGTCACAGGGAGCAATGAGGAAGGAAGAGGGGACAGCTGCCTCGCCAGCCAGATCAGCCAAATCAACCCTGGCAATCACTAACGTGACAGATGCCACAGCCAGATCACCCTCATATCCAGGAAAATGAGAGAGGAAAATGATCACAGGAGGCTCGATTTTGCTAACTCAGAAAAACAGAGAACTTCCTGGCATCTTCCCTACAGATTAATGACACTACATATATTGTCTCCGTGCTAATCTATTTTATGTTACAATTATACATATATACATAAAAAAGCCATTCCATAGGCAAGCATAGAACAAGGCTTCCGAGAAATGGATGTGGTCATTTGCAAGGAGGACCAGTAAAAAATGAATTTAATCTTAGTTTTACATGTTAACCCCAACAAATTATTGTGAGCATAATTTTATTTTTAGTACCTGAAATCCTACATCATATTTTTATTAGCCTACTTTTTCCATTCCTTTAATAGATGCTGCATTTGATTATGACATGGTTTATCAGGTTTTGTTCTGTGATAAAGTGTGCTACACACCTAAGAAACCAAACATCTCCAGAGTTCCTTCTTTGCTTTCTTAAATGTATCTTAACTCTTTTTTTTCTTTTTGTGTCTATTTTTTGTTTATTTTAGCAAAGTTTACACATCTTATGATACTTAAGAGGTGGTGTTATATTTGAAAGGTACACAAAGTTTTCTTTAGCAGGATTGTAATACAATCTATGTGCTGAAGTACAACTGTTCAAATAAGCACAGAGATCATACACAGTGTGGAACAAAGGCACCTAATTGAGCCACTTTATAACCTTGCACAGAATTCCCTCACCACCAATTTAGATGGAATTGCCTTTATTTTAACAATGTTCTTTTAATTAAGTCCTAAACATCTAAAACATGGCAAATGTAAATATGTATTATAAATCCTTAATTATGAGGATCACTAAGCATTCATGCAGCTCTCTCCCTTGGAGATAGATTCTTTTTTGTTTAAAATCAGCCAAAATTGGGAGATAAAAGTGAATGGTGTGAAAAATGTTAAACTTTGTTTATAATGCCCTTCTCTGCCTATCAATATCACTTTACTGCGTTGTCTTCCAGAGTTAAATTAGGTTTTGATTTGCCTACTGACTTTCAAGCCTAAATTTCATCTGCCATCATATTTTCTCTGCCATGTCCACAAGGGCTACCATTCAGGAACTGCTAAAGAGTTGAGTTCAGTTTTAGGGATCTATGGTCTTCATGTCATATCTCTAGAAAATTAAAAAAAAAACTTTGAAATCATAGAAGGGCAATATTGTTTCTAATGTTTGTGATGAATTTCAACTGGATCCAAAATGACAACTTGTAAATTTTTAACCTGACATGTATTTGTTTTATTCTGTTTTTTGTGATCTTTGATATTTTGTAATTCCAAATAAATTCTACATGTTTGTGGGGCATTGTGTGATCTTCAACGTAGGTATATGCTGCATAATGTCCACACCAAGGTAAATTTTATTTTAAAGCATACTGGAGACGATTCTGGTATGCACAACATAGAAGAAATAATTTCTTCTATAGCACAATATTACTTAGTTCAAAATGCCCCACCTAGGGGCAATACTTCCCAATACCCTTGCCAATACATTTCATCCACAATTCCCACACTAAATATCTTCCAGTATATGTTTATACACAGATGCACTCACATATACACAAACAGTGATAATATTACCTCAGCAACTCCATTCCCTTAAAGACCATTTTAAATTTAGCCCCTTCTTTCTTCTTGGTCATCTACTGATTAACAGATTTTAAAAGGCAAATAAGACATGAAGATACATATCACACACACACACACACACACACACACACACA